>JAVQJD010101291.1:0-61639 GCA_036023655.1 Nannoperca australis
TGTATTTCTTTAAAGTTAAGACTAGTTTAAAGTCATCTTCATTGAAAAGTACAGTGCTTTTCCTTCAAAAATAAGGACATTTCAATGTGACCCCAAACTTTTGAACGGTAGTGTATACCGATATGTCACTTTGGAAGCATATGTAAAATAATACATTGCTTCTTGTTAGAAAATGAAATAAACTTTTTGAATTTGTTATAGTTTTGCTTAAAACAGCCAGTGTTGAACCACAGTAAAGGTTCATGGAAACATGAGTGAAAGTGAGAGCTTGGCTCCTGTCCAGAGACTGCACCTTTGTCTGTTAGCTGTGGAGCAGTGTGCAGAGCATCGCTCCGCTGTAAAGATACATCTGCTTTGAAAATCTATCTAACTGCTAGAGTTTCTGGAGAGGTCCTGCTCTAAAAGAGTTTTTCTCCAGAGGCTTTGAAGTTGTCATGTTTTTCTTATAAGTTAGCTTAGCTACCAGGCTAATTTAATATATCAAGTGATGCTACTAAAAGACTACTATGTTGTATTAAGACTGCATCAACTAAACTGTGGTAGTTAACTAGACAGGTACCGGGTTTGCTAACAAGCTGGTAGTGTGTTGTCTATCAATGCTAGCTAACACACATAGCATTAGTAAAAAAATATTAGTTCTCAGTTTAAAGCTGCACATAAATCCACCACGAGATGACAAAGTTATCATGTTTACACGGCCCACCAGAGACTCCCATCAGAAGGCACTACACGCCTACGTATCACCTGAAAGACACAGTCGAGCTCATTTGTTACAGCCCACTTGTTCAGTGTCCATGGTCCTGAAATGTTCCCGTCTCGGTTGACATTTCAGAGAGAACCAACCACCACAAGATGAGCTGTTAGGAAGTTGTGCAAAAAGATAGATTTGATAAACAGAAATCAACATCAGAGGTACAAGACTTTGTAAGTCTAATGAATATTGTGAATGTCACTGAAACATTTTCACTCCTTATGTTTCTAACATGCCCTGTTATTGAGATGTGAGGGGGTCTTTTTAGGAGCTTATACAGCTACTAAATTAGCAGCACTTTGATCTTTGAAGCGCTGTGGTGACCGAATGAGTTTGTTTAAAATGATTCTTCTGGCAAACTCTCAAGTGTGTCACATCTCTCTGGTTTCTTCTTCCTCTTGACTCGCCAGCCAGGAACTCTTGAAAATTTTGAAGATTAGTGATCAGCAGTCCAGATGTTTAACAACTCAGGATCATGATGCCAAAGAAAACCAACCCCTTCCCCGTCTCGCTTATCTTTCTTTGATTATATTAAGACGTCTGAGTCATCATAGGGGGCTCCCTGTGATTGAGATTAGACTGCAAGTGAACTGAAGCCAGAGGTGGCCTGCTGTTAAACATATTAGGACAGAAATGAGCCTGTAAACGGTCAGTTAATGCATCTCAGAGGACCAGACAGCCTGAAGGAGAGCTGAAGGAGAGCACGGACCAGAAAGGACCACTGGCCTCTGCCTTTGACAAAGATCTAAAAGATGTGATGAGAAGAAACAGAATACCTCCTTCACAGCTCCTACCTCGTAACTGCTGTTGGTTTTTACTTGACTTTTTACAACCATCTCTGTGCTGAGCAGCAGTTACAACAATCAGACTGGTGCCTACAGATTAAAACAGCAGCAGCATGCATCTGGTTTAACGGTAATTGAAGTCTAAATAAAAGAATGTAGTTTAATGGAATAATATTTGTTTCATCTGAGAATAGTGGCACACAGATGTTGGTCGAGTCAGTGAATTGATTGTGTGAGGACGATGGAGAATGGGGACTGGATTATATTATATACTCTTCACACTGTCACTGACCTGAATGACTTCATTGATCCTTACGATGGTGAGTGGTGGTGTTAATACACTAGAGTCTTAATAGGATCTGAGGGCTGAAAGCTTTCTCAGATTGTTTTTTCTCTTCAAAAGTATTTGGAAGTAGTTTGAAACCAAAACCTCAGTACAAATCCATTTCTTCAACGCAAAATATATATTTTTATTTAGAGAAGAATCTTATGTGGGATGCTTGTTGTGTGTTTTATCTGAATATTTTCTGCCTGCAGCTCTGTTTGTATTATTATTTTCTGTGGCTTTCATTGTTGCACCGAAGCTCTCGGTCTGTTCAGGCAACACAAAGACCAAATACTTGTGTTTGTGATTATTGTGCCGAAAGCTTTTCCAAACCGATTGGCCGAACCCGTGGGTGTTAGCCACAATAACACTCTGCTTTTAACATTTAACACTGGTTAATGCTTTGTGCTTCCATTCGCTTTTCCTGGAAGTTCACTTTGACTCTTCTTGACTGTCTCTTGTTGTGTCGCCCTGTGAATGCACGTTGAGTTTGTAGAACAGTGCTTTGTGTTTGCGGTGTGCACTTTGTTGGTATGTTGGATAAAGGGGTTGATCTTCTGCCCCTGCCTCTTAACACCGCTTAGTTAACGTAAAGGCATTTCTTTGATAGTGGCAGGTGAAGAGTTAGACAGGAAATGGGAAAAGAGAGAGGCAATGGTATGACATGCATTTAAGGACACTGGTTGGATTGAAACCGCGATTGCTGCCATGCGGCCACACGGCATGTGCTGTAACCATTCGGCTACCAAGGCCCGACTTGTGGTAGTCATGAAAAGAAACCAACACTGACTGTACGAGACGGGATGCAAACACCGGTTATCTGCTGTCGAAGTCTTGTATAAATGACCGTTTGTGTCCCACTCATGGTGCCTGCAGTTAACTGTCCTCTTATCCAGTGAGATATACTCACTATATCATTTCACCTGTGATTTACATTCGCACCACCTGTGGGATTTACTGTTTGGATGTGATGGTATAAATGTGTTTCTTCTTCTTTAACAGTGGAACAAGAGCAGATTCAGAAGAAGACCTTCACCAACTGGGTCAACGCTCAGCTGGCAAAGGTGAGCTGTGTCTGTCATTATCAGCTTCGCTGCAGAAAAGCATTAAGATTCCCCAAGCTGAGTCGATGCAGCTTAATGCAGAAAGCAGGAACATGTGAGGGCACGAACTGATGGATCATCAGTAATATAAAAAATGGTGCATCAGACATTATATGAGTGACTCACTGTAAATATGTTTTCCATTCCAGTCACACATATTATTTTACATTTTTTTATGTATTTACTTTTGTATATTACATGTAATACATGATGCAATGTAGGGGATCATGTATGTAAATGAGGTCATAAAGGTATCACACTGCAAAGACGTGTACACAAAGTCTGCACAAAACATTAACAACATCTTCCCTGACAGCAAACTCAATATCTTAGTTTTGTCATTTTTTAAGGTCAAAGTCTCAATAAGTTCCTAGTCTATTGTACCCTCAGTGTACATATTGGGGGGGTGATATGATTTCATATTGGCTACCTATAAAATACTTAGCATCCATCCTACGGACACCGTCCATGGTGCTGCAGCACTCATCAGTCTGTAAGGCATTTAATAATCAGCTGACAATATTCAGTTCTTCTGACAGACCTCAAGGAAACAGCATAAAACACGACCACATCCTACTTTTATTTACCATTAAGGGGCTTTTCCCAGACGGCAGCTTGTGTTTACAGTCAATCCGAATGGACAGAATCTGTCAAAGGAGCTTTTCGAGGCAGCAGCCGACTGTTCGCTCTGCTGCTGCCTCGTGTTGGAGGTCAGCTGTGAATGTGACAGTGGAGGACGGTGGGGTGGAGGCGGGGAACTGTGCACATAAATATAGCATTGAGGAGCAAGGTTCACAGCACGCAGACAGACGGCGACAGGCGGCCACCACCCTCCCCTTCCCTCTACCACACCCCCTCAGTTCACCTACTGGACGTCCACCCAGCTCAGGGCTCAGGGTGGGACTCTGCCAACAAACTGAATGGTGGAGATCTTTGTTAGTCTTTTGGTGATTGTTCACATTAGAGCTGTCACGTGTGAATCGTTTTGAACCGTGATGATAAAGACTTCAGGAGAACGATGTGTTTTCTTGAATCAGACTGCACTCAACATGTCATTTATAGGCTATTATGGCACTTTTAAGATAGAGGAGATAACTTATTGGTTTGTTTTCAAATTCATGTTTTTCTTCCTGGAGGTTAATAAAGATCATGGACTACTCAGGGATATATATATCTTTATTCACTGGCCACCATGCCTCTAAATTTAGTAAATTTTTTGGTTGCACAAATGTAAAGTTCTATAAAAACACTACAAAAAAGGCAGTTTACCACAACTCCATACAATACATACATACATACAATATCACTTTGTCCCCAGCCAACTACAGGCAGGGCCACATAGTGTTTGTTGGGACAGACTGTAGGGGACCGCCCTGATTGGCTCTTGTTTGGCAAGGCAGCTTTGTTTATGTAGCACATCTCAAACAGGCGATTCAAAGTGCTTTACGTAAGTACTTTGAATTGATTTGGGGGGACTGATTTAAATAATTATTTATTGGTGGCTTTTAACGCACGTTGAAGAACTAATCATTCATTTATGGGCTGTCAGATGAAATGGTAAAACTACAATAATTATCGTTATGTGGAGAAGGGTTGGCATCTTAAAAACGTCAGCTTCTCAGAAACTAACAAGCAGCCTGTTTTTAGCTTGAGCACCATTTTCTTTTTTTTGTTTGTTGCTTTTTGTTTGGATGTCACAAGGAGAAAGTCATCCAAAATTCCATAAATACATCCTCCACCCGTTCCGATTGACTTGGATTGTGTTTCTTCCACTTCTTCATCAATGGTGGTACATTTTCTAACGCGTGACAGGAACGTTTTCATGTTGTTTGAGGAGCATCTTCCTAATTCTTGTCAGCATGACGAGTGTCACCAACTGTAAAGAACGTGTCTACATACTGCCTTTCTAATGAAATCAGGGCTATCTGAGTGTTTTATAGCTGCAAATGTAAACATGAACAAAATAAGTGTGTGTGTGTGTGTGTGTGTTGTGACAGCGGAGTCCACCATCTATGGTCGTGGATCTGTTCAATGATTTCCGTGATGGCTCCAAGCTGTTGGACCTGCTGGAGGTGATGAGCGGCCAGCGCCTTGTGAGTCCCCCCCCTCAGTTCAGCACTCAACCAGCTTTCCAACCAGCAGCCGACAGTTTCACTGAACCACCTGAGCGCCTCTCTGCTTGTGTTTTGCAGAGTCGGGAGAGAGGCAGGGGGATGTTTCAGCACAGGAGCAACATCGAGAAAGCCCTTTCCTTTCTAAAGAAGAAGTCGGTAAATGAGCCAGCCATGAGCCAGCCATGTAGTGACACAAACATTGTGGCATTGTTACCCCTTTGTAATGTGTCGATCAGGACTTTGTGCAAGTTTTCAAGAAGGTTGTGTTTTTTCCGCAGATCAAACTCGTCAACATAAACATTCCTGACATAATTGATGGTAAACCGTCCATCATCCTGGGCCTCATATGGACAGTCATTCTCCAGTATCACGTGAGTTTGCAGATGTTTCTTCTTCTGGTTTGTTGTGTCTCATATTGTTGTCTGTAAATTGTTCCACTTTGAGTTTCCAGTTGTCCTCATGATCAAACCTTGTGTACTAAAAATCCTGTTTCTTGGGAATGTGAAGCAGATGTTTTCTCATTTTCTGTACTTTTATAATTAGATTTGACAGATTCTTGCATTAGAAATGTCTTACCTATCATCAGACATTTCTAAACTTTAAGAGTGTGTGGGTGGTTTTCTCAGATCGAGGAGTTGGCCAGCACCCTCTCGTTCAGCTCCCGTCAGTCGTCCATGGACTCTTTGGCCAGTCTGGACTCGCGCTCCACCCTGTCGAGCCGCTCGGCCAGCAGCAGTCCTGTTCCTCCCAGAGGCTCCCCACTACACAACCGTTTTAGGGTTTCTGCCAAGAAGGCCCTGCTGCTCTGGGTCCGGGAACAGTGCCACAAGTAAGCCCCGGTGAAACGGAATGCTGTTAATGAACAGAGACGCATCTACATGTGTTGTGTGGGGTTAATATAAGGTTACATTGATATATCTGCTTGTCAAAGCCTTGAAAAAAGCTCTGAACTCTTCTGTTGTGATGTCAGAAGTGATATATCCTCACACACGAACACCTTGGTTTCTTCTGGGCCAGACTTAAACCTGATCAGGGCTTTACTGTCGGTACAAATACTGAAATACATTCCTTTTTACGTGGGATTTCATTCCAGTTACATCTATTTATAAATGTTACATGTTCAGTGTATCAAATTCCTGTTTCCTTGCTGCTTTTCATGGTTGTTTTTCTGTAAAGAAGCCCATAATGTAGCCTATTCAGTGGAGCTCTATAATAATTGTATAAAAATGTTGATACATGCAAACATAAACACATTTACCAGTGTGTTTTTTCATATTAAAATGATAAAAACATAAGGGTAAGGGTAGAGCAACATGGATCCCAACCCAAAGAGTGGCAGTAGTAGCAGTGGTATCAAACACTGAAAACTCTTTCTTTATCTAAAGAATGTCTTGTTATTTTAACTGTTTCACTTGTTGGATTTATTCTGTCGTCTATTCATTGATCTTTGGTTGCATTCATATTCTTAATCTGGGTGTTTGACTGTTTCTGCAGGCCTGATCTTGTATGATGTATGATAATATGAATGACCTGCATTACAAAAGTAACAGAATGATGTGTTTCCCTCAGAGCCGGCTGTTCATTAAATGTGAAAGACTTCAAAGTTAGCTGGAGGAGTGGAGTGGTCTTCCTGGCGATCCTGTATGCTCTGCGGCCTGACCTGGTGGATCTGTCCAAAGCCAGAACCAGAAGCAACAGGCAGAACCTGGAGGAGGCCTTTCGCATCGCAGAGAAAGAGCTGAGGATCCCCAGACTGCTGGACCTTGATGGTGAGTAGTTTAGTGCACTCAACCAGCGCACACACTGGTGTCACTGGTGACAGTCCACAGCAGGAGCATGTGTGCGTTTGTTTCTTCTTGTTCGTGTTTGTTAAAGCAGCCTTTGCAGTTAGCGTTGGTAGTTGAGACTTCAGGTAGCTCATCATTGGTCTTTTTGTTTAGTTGTTGACAAAGAAAGACTTTGCGATTACAGGAAACATCAAGAGGGGGGGGGGGTCAAGATGATGCAGAAACGTTTTGACAACCCTCTGACTCGCATGGCTTGGCCACGGGTTTTACTTTGATTTATGATTTATTAGCAAGTCTTTCACAATCAGTTTACTACAGTTGCACTTAGTTCTTCTACTTTCCACGAACGTTCTGTTTTTGATGTTTTGCTTGAGTGTCTTTTGGTCTGCTACAAACAATCCAAACACTCTTTTCCAAATATGATCCATCTGATCTCTTTAAGGACTTGCTGTTGATGCTTGTGTGGCAGTAATCGCTGTGGTGCCATGTAGATGTTTGTGAATGTGGAGCTGAGTGCTGTGCTGTGACTGAGCCATGCCCAGCGAGCCTGAGGGCGAGTGGGATGACGTTCTGGCAGTCTGCTGACTCACTTGCTGCTTGTTTACTTCAGTCTTATTATAAAACCCTCATCTGTTTCACTCTGCTCTGCCTGTTAGTTTATTTGCAGGCTTTTGTCAGTCGGATTTTTTAAAGACAGAGACAGAGCAGTTCCACCTCCATTCTTCAGATTCCAGTTTAAAACTCCACCTGCTTCAGGAGCTCGCTCATGTGTCGCTCTAAACGTTTAACAGTGGTGTTGTAGTGTGAGACTGACCATGGAGGATTGTGATGTGGATGCAGATGTGGACGTTCGAGACCCCGATGAGAAGTCCATCATGACCTACGTGGCTCAGTTCCTGCAGTACTCCAGAGACCTGCCAGTGCCAGAGGAAGAAATGCAGGTCTGTATCACTCTGTTGTTTTCTAGACAAACATCAAGTAACATGTGGCACCATTAAACACTGCAGACAAGCTGCTGGTTCTGACCACCAGCTCAGCTGGACTTTGGGATCCTGATGGGATCCTGATGTTTAACAACTGCAGCCCAATGTCAACAGTTAGGATGCAGCGGAGCTCGGTCTGATCCAGGCCCACTCACCCAGAATTGATTTTGATGATTAGCAACTCAAAAGAAGAAGATGCTGCTTTTTAGATGCCTGGTTTACATATGAAAGTTGTTTTAACAGCATTTAAATGACTTTATTTCAATGTGAAGCAGGTACAAGCTACATATGCAACCTAGATATCTAAAAAGGTTTTATATTTCAACCAGATTTTGACTCCATCTAACGTGGATATCAAGTTATTTCTGACCTGCAAGCCCCCAAATCAGTGCTTAGGGGCTTGTCTTTCTTTGCTGCCATTTGTTTGTTTATCATAGTGTGACTTATGCTTTTGGACTGTTGCCAAAGTAAATATTTGATTATGAAGATGGATATATATGCAGCGTGTGTTAAATCTGGTTATCTAACAGTTGATCCACAGATATAAACCGGAGGCAGGGTCTTTTCCACTAGAACAATATATGCATTGTCTGACAGAATATATGCAGACGCAGGAACTTTTACACTCTGCAAGTTCAACTGAATGAATACAGCTTGCAGAGCACATTTGCTAAGATTGTAGAGAGTTTGTTTCCAACTTGTATTGAATGTGCTTATCGTGACCGTGACTAATGTTAAGAAGTGGACTGTTGGAGCATTGCCCTTCAATTACCTCTGACACATCCAATTATCTCTTCACTGAAATATTTAGCTTTTTTTTGCTTGGGCTTTCTCTCTTTTCTTCCTCTTGTTTCCTCTCCTCTCTCTTTCTCCTTCCCCTTTTCCTTCCAGACACAATACCTGACTTTTCCTAAAAGTCCTTCTCCTGTCAACCTGCCTGTTCACTACACTCCTGCTATTTCTGCTTCACCTCTCCGACAGGTAGACCTGACAGTCACGACCCACCTCTGCTTCATTCTCAACATTCATCCACCTACTTACCTTGCAATAGAATCAGTGACAGCTTAGACTAAATCATAATTAATGTTGTCATGTTTGTTTAGATACTCACACTTTTATAAAGATGTGCTTTGCGCGAACCTTTTTGGGTGCTCAATTTTTAGTAAAATGTCTTTCACTCACTGAGAACAATGTCACAATGTTTCAAAAGATATAATAACTTGGAAAACAAACCTAAATCCATACAGTTTTTAAAAACATGTTTGTCTGAATCTACTACCTCTGTGTCAGCCCCCCCCCCCACACACACACACTTTCTCTGTCCATGCAGTGTGTTTGGAAACGCTCTGACTTGCTGGTTTGCAAATGTCAGCCTCATTACTGCCCTGTCACACGCCGTAAATCAACCGTACCAAACCTTTGTAGCACCTGCAAATAACTTTAGATGTTATTGCTGACGACTGTATCTCGTAAAGATATGTAGATACCAGGATCGTTGTTTATTGAGACAGCGCTGCAGTCAGTCGCTGAGAGTCAAGATTACTTCAAATCTTATGGTAGTTAAAAGCACGTCTCATCATGAAGAATCAAACGAGTCTGCCCTGTTCTCTGGGGAGGAATCCAAAACCACAGCAAGGGTGTGGTTCTGCCTCTCGTGATGAATGAGTGTGCAGCTACTCCTTCCACTGAGATCTCATAACAGATCAGTCACAGTGGACCAAACACCTGTCAGCTCAGCTCTCTGACCACATCTCCTTTAAATGTTGTACCTTTACCCCCAAGAGGTGTTTGTTTAGGTAATTAGGAATAATCCGCACAATGATGTGCAGGACACAGGTAGCAGTATCCTGCTCTGCATTTATTGCATAAACCCTAAACCATAATGCTACTGCACACTGAGTTATTTATACAGTATATATACACACCATAGATGTTGCATTAAAGCATATCTAACACTCTGGCCTCAGACATCTCCATCTCAAACAACTTTGTAGCCAAAACATACTTGTGGAAGGGCTTGGTACTCTGCTGTGCACAGGCTTGCTTCAAGCACAACACATTTTTCCATTCTGTGTTGTGTAAAGTATCTCATGACTGCTGTTGGTGCCTTGTGGGAATGCTTTTTGCATAGTTCTAATCATTTCTTACCTTTGTTAACACTAAATAGAAAGGTCTTTACAGAATACAGTATTTGTGCACTACACAGAGGACAGCTCTTCCTGCAGACATTGTTGTGTCCTTTGGTGTGGATGTAAATAAACAAAGCTGCAGTTATTTTACAGATTAGATTAGATTTGTATGGGTATTAAGTTGCAGTCCAGTTTGTCTTAGTCGTCAGAGATGAATGTATTTTGGACAATTGGACTATGTTTAGTTTCTGTGTTCCAGTGTGTAGATTAAGATATCTAAATCAATCTAAATGTCACTGATCAGTGTAACAGTATTACAACATTTCGCCTGGAGTTGGTTACTAACTGTTTTTGTGTTCCACGCTGCCAGGCGACGCCTGATCGAAAGGCACAGGAAGTGACATGCTGGCTGGTTCAGGCGTACGACGAGCTGCTGGAGGGATGGGACTCCACAGAGGGAGAGAGCTACTCAGAGAGATTCCATGTGCGTTTCCATCTTGTTCTTATTTACATTACTTGCAGCATTTTTAAGTATTAATGTCCTATTAATCACTGCAGGCTAGTGATACAGTCGCAGACTCACACCCGTATATAATCAATCTGCTGTGTTCAGGTATTAAGAGCTTATTGCTGCTTCAGTCTACAGCAGCCTCTTCCTGTTTTGTACGATAATGCCATATTTATATATTTTACCCATCAAATCTGAACAATAGCCCTCAGTTGTGTATCGTCAGTGTGCTGCAAAGAAAAGGATCTTTTGTCAATTTGAATCCATCATAACGCATTGTTTTTCTCCTGTTTGAGTTGACCGTACAAGAGTGGCACTAAAGAGGACATTTTTCCTCCCCCAGGTATTTCATACCTTTCTGGTGTCCTTTAATGAGCAGCGGCGTCCCATCATGCCTTTGTTGACAGCCATGAAACGAACCCCGAAACTGAGCGAGGAGCAGCGGGCTCTCAGAGAGGCGTGGGACAGCCTCACTGAAAAGGTCAGTAATACTTTACAGTATGGGCTGTATGTGCAACAAGACATGCTGTTCTTCTGTACACACTATACTTGTTTCTGTATGCATTTGAATTTGAAAGACATTGAGTTTGCTTGTAATGAAATGTGCCTTCTTTCTCTCTGTTTGTTCATGTAGTTACGTGAATACAAAATCGAGTTAGATATGAGTCTCCCTGCCCCGTTGGACACAGTGGCTCGCTGGCTGCTGAAAACAGAGGGCGCTCTGGCCGAGGAGGAGGGCGACCCACAGGACCACGGCCAAGCTGCTGACGAAGCCAGGGAGAAACAGGAGCTGCTCAAAGTGAATATTTACTGCATCCAACCCTTCAACTATACGACCTTAGGAAGTGAAATAAATAATAATACTGACTTAGCAAACCCAGGTTCCCCAGGCAGAGTTTCCCACACTTCAGATATAACATCTGCAGAGTAGCCCCTTTTTAAAACATAAAGCTTTATGAGCAGAAATGAAAATATTTAAAGAAATACTGCATTCATGTGAACGTGCTCACTGCTGAATGTTGCTGTAGGTTTGCCTGGAAGAGATGCCGCAGCAGCTGAAGACCTTCCAGTCCTTCCAGAACTTGGATGAGTATGGAAACATGATGGTTCCTAGTGACAAGATGGATGAACTAAAGAGGAGGTGAGGGTACTTTCCCTGGTGGAGAGTGTGTTCATGTATGTGTATGTACAATTTCACATTGTACATGTATGCACCCACTGTTTCTTCACATTTCTTCTTCCTTGAATCATTTGTAGTTATTTAGGTTTGTTTCTCATTTCGATCACTTTCACAACCTTATTCGTGGACGTCCTCACCAGGTTCACCAGTGTGAGAGTGTCTGCTAAATACCATGGGATCAAGCTGGAGTACCGGGAGCACCGCCACACACTTATGGATCTGTTGGGGCAGATCAGGACCAAGCTCCGGGTCTGGAAGAGACCGTACATCTCCCCGGAGGCTGTCAGGGTGTTGCTGCAAGAATGGCATGTGAGTCATGTTTGTCTAGATTTGGCATCTTCAGATAAGAATTTCATTTATTGGGAGTGGTTACACACAAGTTAATACTAAACATGATACAGCTAACATTAGTAAACATTAGCATTAGTAAATTGTGCAATATCAAAAGACAGTTTGTCCTAAACTTGTGTATTGAACATGGCTGTTAAGATATTTTCTTACACTCAGGAGCTGGTGAACACACAGGAGCTACCTTCCTTGTTGGAAGCAGCTCTTCATAAGCTGAAGCAGGTTTCTGAGAAATATTCAAGCAAGTCTGCCCTCGGTGAGTGTTCTGTGACTGCGTGAAGGGCGTTCCTTCATCTGTATCTAACTGATCATTGTCTAGGGTTTTTACGTTTTACAAGGTTGAATTAACAGATCAAACAGGCTTCATTTTTACATCTGCCTTGAGGCTTGTTTGAATGAAACCTTTCCTGTGTGATCAGGCAAGGTCATGGATTCATTTTTGGACTGACTGAGTGTTTGACTGCTGTCTCTCTTTGCTCCCCAGCCGCAGATTACCACCACGTCAGTCAGCAGGTGAAGCAGCTGGAGGAGGACACTGTGCTGGTTTTGGAGGAGGTGACCAGAGCCAAGAGCACCATGGGACGTGTCCTGTCTGCCTGGGACTCCTACAGCGACTGCTTCAGCTCCCTGCAGGCTTGGTTGGAACAGGGATCTGTAACACACAGCCATGGCCACAGATCACAGGTATTAATTATTATTATTAACACATAATTATAAGAAATGATATGCTGTGGCAAGAGAACCACGCCTTCCTCAGTTGCAGTAATTTGTGCAAACGTCCAAAAAGTCTGCTAAAATATATCCTATAAATCATTAAAGTAGCCTACACAATATTGAAGTGTGTATAAGAAGATGTCTTTATATATGCCTGCTGTTCAAAGTTGCTATATTGATGTTTTTGTTAAGGTGACGCCTGAGTCGATCGCTGAGTGGGGCTCACGACAGGCCCACTTGAACGAGGTGGGCAACTTCCTGATCGAGTCAACAGACCCTCAGACCAGCAGGACCCTGGCAGAGGAGCTGCGCCGACTCAACATGCACTGGGCCGAGTTCATCAAGAGAAACACATTTGTAAGTTACCGAAATCTATTGGAAATCTGATGTTACCGCAGGTCAAGCGGGAACCAATGAAGAATGACTGAAACACACAATTACTTTTGAATTTCCTGTCAGTGGCTTAATCATTGGATTTAACTTTCTGCTGTGCTATTTCTTTATCAGGGCGAGGTGCTTTGTTGACCTGAAATGGCCTAGTTTCTTCTGTGTTTGTTTACTGTCAAGCTACAAGTGACAGCAGGGATTCTGGAAACTCAAAGTCTCCTCTCTTGTCCCATTGTAATAATTGTTCCCACACTGTGATATTTTAAGGAGTGGCTTTAGGTTTTAAAGTTGTACTCCACCTTCATTTATTGTGTGGAGGCAATTATAAATGCAGTGTTTTTATAGTCTTTGATTACAGGATATTCTCATAGCTTCTTTGTTTACTCGAGTTGCATATTGGACAGGCATTATAAGGGTGTGCTGTGGTTCTATCTTCAAATTTAACCATCTTTTTACAAGCCGCTATCATCTGTCCGATCATTATATTTTCCTTGCCATCCACCCGTTCACCTGTTTATCATCCTTACTTGTGCTTTTTCCAGGACAGCGTGGCTGAGCCCAGTGCTGACGTCCAGCACAGACCCCCGGACGTCCAAGCTCTGATCAGAGAAGCCACTCTCATTCTCAAAGAGCCCCTGGAGGCCATGGCAGGTCCCTTGCGCACCTACCGAAAAAGAATACAGGTAGGACTAATGGATGGATAAATTACACCTTGATAGAGTGGAGTAGAGTCATAGCTGTTAAAACTATTAAACTAAAACTATGAACTGCCTTAACATTTGACTGTCACTCAATTCTCACAGTATTTGGAAAATGCAATGAAACGTCTGCACACTACTCACTTCTGAAATGTATTATATGACTTAAACTATTGATTTAAAATTATTTTATTACAAGATTAAGTCAATAATAACCTGCCAAACAACTAGTCCAGCAGAACTGTTTTCAATAATCAGGCTTAAGATCTGAGAATGCACAACAAAGTGTTCATTTTATACACTTAGGAGAAATGTACTTTAATGACCAAAAGTCTCTCTAGAATTGACTGTTTGCCTTCTTCCCTTCAGTTCATAATGAGGAAAATAAAAGAAGTGGATCTGGAGGCTGTAGCTTCCTCCCCAGAATGCCCAGCGGATCAGTTACAGAAACTCAAGCTTGCTATACCTGAAGTATGAATGATTTCTTTCTTTTTATACATCCTCCATACAGCTGTGTCCATAAACATTCAAGACTTTGTCTTTTGTCCCTTTATTAATGAATTTTGTAACTAAATAACCACTGGTAGCTACCGTTTGTGAGTGTACAGTGTGTACTGTAAGTTAATCACTTCAAGACTATTCGTTACCTTGATTTCACCAGGTGATGCAGACCTTGCTTGAGGCAGAACAGGTATGTGCAGAGCTGCAGCACAGTGTGTCGGGTCTGGACAGTCGCCTGGCTGAACTCCTGCACTGGGAGACTGAGGCCAGGGAGCTCTACCAGCTGCTGAGGGCCGCAGAACGACAACAACAGCGGGGCCAGGATCCACAAGCCAGGGTAAGATGATCCACAGAAGGGAAAGGTTGTTACGTGACTGTCGATCCAAGTTTGTGTTACTCTGAAACAGTTACAGTTCAAACAATGCTAATGGTTGTTGAACACCATTTATTCCCCCAGGTTCTGATTTCCCGTGGTCTACAGCTGGAGGGTCAGGTGGTCACAGAGGACCAGGACCTGCAGGTGATGGTGATGACGAGCTACAAGAACTCTCCCATCCAGTACCTCCACACCTCTGCCATGCAGGACCGAGTGCGAGCTGCTGTTGCTCAGTCACAGGCCAGTTGTCTTTTTGTAAATTAACAGTGCAAGCCATTGAGTGTAGCATGTTCTGTACTTGAGACAGTAGGAAATAAGAGCAACACAGCAGAGAATATAAAAATAATTACAGTATCAGTTTTTCTCATGTGTGTGATTTTAATTCCAGGAGGCTGTAGGTATGCTGAGTAGCCTGGGAGCCAGAAGAGACAGAAGCAGAAGCCCTCCAGACGAATCTCCTCCATCAAAGATCTTTATCCAGGCTAAAGAAAAGCCTCAAGATCTGAGGCAGTCAGACACAAGGCAGCCAACTGAGCAGCCCAAGACAAAGTTAGTTTCTCATCAGTGCCATGGAACCTTTGTGCCAAAGATAGTGGTGCAGGAATACAGAGAACAAAAGGTGACTTCTCCTCCAATGCCGTATACCTACGCACAAGCTGTGATGCAGACCAGGACCAAGTCTCCACCAGAAGGCCAGGCTCAAAAACAACAGCAGACTCAGGAACGAGAATTCATTCCACAGCAACAGCTACTGCAGCAAGAACAACTTAATAGACAGACGGAAAAAGAGCTACATCAGCCAGAACTCAAGCTACAGAAACCACAAGAAGTGCAAGGATGCCAGGAGTTGATGCCAACACAACCACAACAATTGCAGCAGGAGCCGGAACAGCAGCAGGTAGAAATGCATCAATATCAAGTTCAGCAGCACGTGGTAACTAAAATACAGGTTGAAACCCGGGTCAAACAGACAGCAGAGACCCACGAGCAGACTTCACCTCAACAACCACCTGTAAAGAAACCACATCTGAGCTCCCAGGAGCTTCAAATCAGAAAGGCTCAGGCCATGAAGAGCCGGCCCTGGCTTCAGAAGCTAGCCTCAGGAGAGCATACAACTCCAGATCAAGATCCAGAACCGGATTCCTCTCAAGAACCAATTCAGACAAGACAGACACAGCCACAGTCAGACAAAGAAACAGTTGGATCAGTTAAAGTTGTTCAGCATACAGCAACTGCCAGGCCGCTGCCTGAGTCACATGCAAAGGTTACTAAGCAGCCGTGGCAACAACAAAAAGAGCAACAAAAACAAACGCAGCAATCCCAGAATCTAGTGCATCAGCAGCAAGAACCACTGCTACATCAGCAACAACAACAACAACAACAACAAATACAGCAACAGGAATCAAAGCAACAGGAACAATTGCAGCAACAACAGGGACAGCAAAAACAACCACATCCTATTGTAAAACAGGCACAACCTGAGTCAGACACCAAGGGTAAATCCAAAACTGTAACCATGACTCAGCCTCACCCACAAATTAAGTCCCAAAAGCAGTCACATCCTCAAGCTATGGTTCAGTCTAAGTCTCAGACAATGGTGCAAGTGCAGTCCACAAGTGTGTCCCACACTACCACAGACGATCAACAACCACTGAAAACCATGTCCCAAACCAAATTGAGCCACGGTCAGTCTCAGACGCAACTTCTTCCACAGCCCCAAGGCCCCGTGCAAACACAGTCATTGACTCAGCCACAGACACCACAGCTCCAGCCCCAGGTTCAGTCCCAGCCCCAAACAGCTGTCCCAGCTAGACCTCAGCCATATGTGCAGCCACAGGGTCTAGCCCATGGCCCAGCTGTAGCTCAAGTGCAGACATGGGCTCAAGTCAGGCCTTCTTCCCTTATGCAGGCTCCACCACAAGGCCAAATTCGGCCTCCTGTGCCATCCCACATTCAGCTTCGTAGTCATCCACAGTCATGGGCCCCTGTCAGGCCCCCCTCCCCTAAACCACCAACACATGCCCAGATTCAAATCCATCCTCAGTCAACCCCCCAATCTCAAATTGATGCTCAGTCAATCCCCCGGTCTCAGATTCATGCTCAGTCAATGGCCCAGGCTCAAACTTATTCTCAGCCAATGGTTCTACCAAGTCACCCCCAACCTTGGACTCAAGTTAGAGCCTCATCCCCAATGTCTGTCCAGCATCCGCAGGCTACTGCACAACCTCCATATTATCCCCAGGGTTACTCTCAGGATCAGTCGCCATCCCAGCAGTGGATTCCCAAACAAGAAACACAAAATCAGGCTATTGCCCAGCAGAGGCATCCAATTCCCCAACCATACCCTCAGCAAATAGGTCAACCTCCACAATCTCAGGCGTATCCAACCGTTCAGGCTGTACCGCAGTGGCCCCAAGCTGGGCCCAAGCTAGGACCTCAGATATATTCTCAGAGTGGGCCATCATATACTCAGCCTCAGATGCAGACACAAGCCCAAACCCAACCCTGGGCTCAAACACAACCCCAAATGAGCTCCATGCAACAACGACCTCAGATGGGAGTTTATATGCAGACACAACAAAGCCAAGTTCAGCAACAGACTTGGGTTCAGGCACCGCCTCAACTTCAGCCCCGGCCTTATTCCCTGCCTCAGTCTCAGCAAATCTCACAGGTTCAGCAGCAAAGTCAGCGTCAGCCTCAGATGCAAGCTCAACTACCTCCCCAATCGCAGCCGTCACACCAAGCTCATCCTCAGCCCCCTTCACAGCCCCAGCTCCAGCCTCAGCTGCAGGCCCAGTCCCAAACACACATGCAGCCATCGGTACAAGTGATGCCCCAGGCCCGGCCTCAGCTCAATCTTCAGTTTCAGCAGCAACCTCCACAAGCCAAACATCAGCCCCAGCTCCAACCTCAACTGAAGATTCAGTCATCAACTCAAGCAAAAGGTGAATCACCTCTACAGCCCAAACCTCTGGCCCAATCAGCACCTCAACCAGAGCTTCAATCACCAACTCAACCTACGGTTCCAGCACCAACCCAACCCAAGGCTGAATTACTGACAAAACCCATACCACTGCCCCAGTTACCACCACAACCCATGGCTCAATCTCCCATCAAGGCCGAAGTACCATCACAACCGAAACCTCAGGCCCAAACAGCCCCACCACCTGAAGCTCAATCACCAACTCAACCCCAGGTTCAGTCACCAACCCAACCCAAGGCCCAATCACTGCCACAACCCAAACCTCAGGCACAATTGCCACCACAACCCCAACTCCAGGCTCAGTCCCCACCACTACCCAAGGCCCAAACGGCACCACAGTCCAAGGCTCTTTCACTTCCACAGTCCAAACTTCAAACTCCGTCTCCTCCGCAACCCAAACCTCAACAGCCCAAAGCTCTTCTTCTCTCCCAGGTCAACGTGCCGCCTCAGACACCAGACCTGTGCATTAAACCTCCGGCCCTGGCCCAGGCGCCTCCTCAGGCCTACACAGAGGCTTACGCCAAAGCCCAGGCTTTGGCCAGAAATGGCTTTGAGGAGGCCAAGCACTGTCTGCAAGAGCACATCCTGGAAACCATTAACGTTTTTCAGAATAAACGTATATCGGCAGAGCAAACATCAGAGAAGGAGGTAAATGCAATCACTGATCATCACTTCTGTGTTGTAATATCATATTCAGTGAGTAACCTTAACTAGTAAGTTTTAATCTGCAAAATGTTTATGCAATTAGATGTTTTGGTGCTCTACATTGCCCATTGATAACAGTTAAAACAGTATACACAGTAACTGAAAACTACATTTGACGTTTTAAACATTTAAACAGCATTGCTTGGTTGGTCTTTTTTGGGAAAGAATCCGATGGCAGACAGGACATGAATAATTAAAATAGATAAAACCTGGGTGCTGTAATATCCTTTAAATGGGAGATATTTAGATAAAATATGCCAAAATGAACACAGTACTTCTTCTCTTTTGTCCTATTACAGTTTTTAACCAATGTTCAATGAGCCAGTCTGCAATTATATATATGCCTTTGCCCTCAGGAGGCTCTGAGAACACTGGACCCAGAGTTGCTGGAGGAGTTCTTGAGAGCAGCCAAGGGCATGGAGGCCTTTTGTACCCCCTCACAGCTCCGGGACATGGATTTCTACACCCAGTCTGTGAGGACGCAGTGGGAGGTAGGACACAGCCTCACTTACTGTGAGAGTTTGGTGTTAGTGTGTGGGAATTTAATAGCTGTTAATAAGGGATTGTTCACCTTTGTTACTTTTAATGAGCTTCATCGTGTTCTTTGAGGTTCAGATGTGTAAGATATTTGCTTGTGCATGTCAACATAAATGTACTGTTGCAACATCTTCTGCCTTTTGTCAGCTGTTTGTTTTAGATATGAGTGTCAGCCAATTTCTCAGTTGCATGCACCTAAAGCATTCATATAATAAACATTTGAATGAATTCTATGTTCTAACATGTCATGTGGATTTTTTGATTTCATTTTATTTTTATCTCCCAGGCCGTGAGAGCTGAGATCTCAGGCTTGTTGCAGCAATTACGTTTTGAAGTAACAAGGAAAGACTTTAACACAGCTGCCCTGCAGTGTGAGATGCACTTAAGCTCCCAATTAGAAAACCAAGCGCAGGTAGTTTAAAGTCAGAGCTGAACTCTTGGCAGGTGTGCTTTGGTGGATGGGTATTGAGCCACGTTATCTGCTTCACTTATTTAACCTTTTTTCCTCCTTCTTCTTTTATGCTTCAAAGGAGACTCTGTGAGTTGGACTTGGTAATTGCAATACTTCATTCTGGTTTCTCTTTGAGAGACTGCTGTTTTTGTTGGGGTGTGTTTACACTACCACATGACAGGATTTGGTATCTTGGTTTATTGTAACTTGTTGAGCCGGAAAAGATAAACACAGCAAACATTCACATACACAACAAAGTAACATAAAAAACTATATTAAGTAATGAAATGAAAACAGCATTCTTTTATGTTTTGTGCAGTATTTCTGTGGGCTGCTGTGTGTCTAAGTTATGTCTGTTGAGACACAAATTAAAATTCGGTCATATTAGCTGCTATTAAGTGGGACAAACAAGGAAAAGTCTAAAATTCAAAACAACAAAAATGGAACTAATTTGCTTTAGTTCAGTGATTTTCTTTAAGTATGTTTGAATTGGTAGTATCAATCATCTGGACATGCATTTCTACTTCCTGTTTTCACTCTGTCAACATTCACCAGGCTTGTGTCTCAGCGGACGGCAGCTTTGCTCAGGCTGGGCAGCACCTGGAGGCCTTGAAAGAGCTGTGTGACACCCTGAGCCCTGAGGATGCTCACCGCCTGGCTCAGACTCAGCGGAGGGAGTGTGAGAAGAGGCTGGCTGCCATCCAGCGTCAGTTCAGCGGAGACCAAGATGCTCCACTCCCTGATTCTAGGTGAGATATTATCAAGTATGAAAAAGCAGACAGTGAGCACCAGCTGAAAACATCAGTCAGAACAAGTCATGTATTCTCTTACCAAACCTCCCTACCCTTTACAGTATCGCACTCCATTGGAAATTCATTTTCTTGTCTTAATATAAAGTTACAATACACTATTAAATGTGATGTTTGGAGATAAAGGTGGATCATTATTTTCTCTATATTGAAATTTATTCAAATGATGAAATGTATTAATGTTTAGATGCTTTATGGGACAAGTCTGTCAATATTCATGAGAAAAACATTCCAGTCTCACTTGTTTAAAGTCAGATGGTGTCTTGTGCAGCAGTTAAGATCAAGTCAAGCCTAGTTAGTTTTATTTATATAGTCCCAAATCATAAAATCTGTTGCCTCAGGGAAAGCATACAACACGCAGTCTCCCCCAAAACAACCTTTTTAACAGGAAGAAATGAAACAAGCCTCAATAAGAGCAACAGAGAAGGGACCCCTCTCTCAGGACTGACAGACAGATAGATGTGTGTGTACAGAATAGACCTGCATAATGAAATTACAGTATGGACAATAAGATCAAATGTTAAAGGGGAAATTATCCTAATTTCTGTTTGACAGGATTCCTGTTGCCTTCAGTGAGGATCTGACACCACAAAAAGAACCAAGATCAAGTGACAAACCTCAGGTTTCATCTGAGGTACGAGTCTCTCCTTTAAAATCAGACCATGCCTGCACTTCTCCAGTCACACGTGTTTCACAAGTTCTGCATTTATACCTGTAAGCATATACCGTCTTCTACAGATGCTCGTTGGGCAGCTCCAGAGTTTTGAATTAACAGTTAACATGCTTTTACTCTCTCTCAGGTTTTTCAAGTGGCAGTGAAGACTGTCAGTGTGGAGAGGATGGAGGTTGAAAAGCAGACGTCTGGTGAGGAAGAAGTCACCAAAAAGGAGGCTGTTGAAAGGTAGACTGAATTTATTGATAAGCTAACGTAACAGACTGTGTATTGATCAAGCTGTTTGGAGGTCATTCTATTGTTTAACTTGTTGTCTTTGATTTAAATTCTCCAGATATGAGAACTGTAAGAGGACTCTGCAAGCCCAGCTGGCTAAAAATGTACAGAGCATCAAGGACGTCCCCTCTGACTCCGTCTCTCTTAAAGGCCTGCACACACGGCTCCAGGAAATACAGGTTTAATATAAGTTTATCATTGTAAATGTATCAAAAACTTTATTCTAATATCTAATTTATTCGTTATTGGAAGATTGTTCTTTTTTGTACTGTACTACGTAGATCAACCCCAATGACATGCCAGTAAACTCGAACTCCTTTCTTCCCAGTTCTTGAGACAAGAGACAGAGTCTCTGTGGTCTGAGTATGCAAACCAGTGCTCCCAGTGTTCCCAGTTGAGCGGGAACACTGGTCTGGAGCAGGAGAAGGCGGAGCTGGAGGAGCAGTGGCGCAACCAGCAGTCCAACCTTCAGAGGAGAGGCAGCTCGCTGGGAGCTGCCCTCAGACAGATCGACTCCACTGAGAACCACATGGTGGACTTCACCGACCGTCTGGACCGCTACCTGAGGCAGCCCAAAGACATCACTGCCTTCACACTGGCCAACACCAACATCCTGAAAGAAATTAAGGTCTTCTGTCAGCCTACAATACCGTTCTTCTGTGTTTAATCTGTGCATTGATAGATATTATCTCCTCGCTGAGACCCAGATTCTCTAGAAGTGTACGCAGAAAACAGAAAAGATTATCAAAATAAGCAAGTCGGAAAGATATACTGATCTGCCATTGGATGATCAAGACTAAAGGTGTGTGTGAGTTTGAGCAAAAGATAGGTGCTTATCCCAAAGCTGTAGGAATCCATGAATGTACAGTGACGAGAGGAAAGGAAACTGGTGGAAAATAGAAGATCTTTATGAAAAGAACTAGAGTTCATTGACTTAAACAGAGACTGACAAACAGGCCACAGTCTTAACATTAGCTTTACACCTCGCACTACTCTTTGTCTCCTTTTGCGACAGGAATTGGATGACAACATCCAGAATGAGCTGGACCAGGTATCCCGTCTGGACCCTGAATCCAGCGACCTGGACCCCAGAGACTGCTTCCCTCTGTCCCGTGAGGTGGAGACTCACAGATCCAGCCTGGACCAGCTTCGACAGCAGGTGCGGAAGAGTGAAGCAGCTGCCCGTGCCCTCGACCGCTTCCTCATGTCATTGCGTACTGTGGATGAAGACATCTCTGGAGTCCAAGGCGCCCCCTGCAGTGACACTCAGGTACTGCAGGACTGTCGCTCCAAGATGGCTCTTATCAGGCAGAGCATTGACAGTCTGAAAGAAAAGGCGCCTCAGCTGGATCTGCTCCTGCAGGGGGCCAGGCTGACAGTCACCAGGGATGGTGTCCCGGCCTCCTGCCTGGACATGGTGACTGCCCTGCTGAGAAGACTAGAGGAGGCTGACAGTGGGCTGGCCAGCCAGCAGAAGGACTTCCAGAAGGAGACACAGAGCAAGTCCCTGGGCCTGAGGAAGAGGACGCTGCTGGGGGAGCTGAGGAAGCTGCAGGATACCATTGAAATGCAAGGCCTGACGGAGCCCACCATACCTGCTGTACAACACAGGTGCGTGTTGTGTCTTCATGCTGACGTAACAATACTCAAGCTGTCTTTTTGATGCTTTAATATACACTTCATTGTTTTTCATGGTTAGTGTTATTATGCGCTCTTTACCTTTGCTGTTTTTCGGTGACATCCTTTTCATTCAAGTGTATTGTCTGAAAGCCAGAGTTGGTATATTGCAATTGAATTGAATTAAATTAAAAGCCAGATTTCCTAAACTAATGCCTAAATAATAATCGTGGTATTAATACTTTCCAGGCTTCGGGCCCTGTCAGATTTGGAGGGTCAGCTGCAGGCCCAGCAGGCAGATCTCCAGAACCTCCGTGAACTTCAAGAGAAACAGGGAGGAGGAGAAAACCTCTTTGAGGAGCTGGAGACTCAGTGGAAGGAGACTCAGAAAGCTTTCTCTGACAGGTAGATTAGACAGGAGACACATGTTCAGCTCAAGTAACTAAATACATGGGAAACAAATAAATGAAGTCATTAGGAATAAGTGACTGCTGTAACTGTACCTGAACAGATAGTATGTCACACTGACTTCATGGTGACATGGTTGACAGCGTTGTATGCATGAAAAACACAAAGTGAGACATCCCTTGGGTTATTTCCTTCCTCTGGCAGGAAGAAGCAGTGCAGCGTCCTGCTGGAGCTTCTGAAGAAGTTCCAGAGCTGCCGCAGTCACCTGAGCAACACCATGCAGAGAGCAGAGCAGACCATCTGCGACCAGGCCTCCTACATGGGCAAGGACAACCTGCAGAGAAGTAGGACCAAGGTTAGTCCACACAACGACATTTACCTTCCATTTGAAATGATTCTGTCTGAATCTGACTCCTGTATATCTGCAGAGGTCCTTCATCTACGCTGATAGGATGTAAGAGTGAATGGACACAATAACAAACTGGATTTATAAAGTGCTTATTTTACAACAGTGCTTTGCAAATATGATTAAAACTGTGTGTTCAGGTGTACTGTTTGTTGACGTGTGTGTGTCTGTTCAGGTCTGTGGTATTAAGGAGGACCTGAGTGGTCTTGGGAAGAGTATGGAGGAGATGAGGGGAGTTTGTAGACAACTGCAGTCCCAACTGAAGAAATTCCCAGACTGCAGAGAGACTCCCTTTGAAGCAGAGGCTGACACACTCATGGACAGCTGGCTGGATGTAAGCATCTCTGCATGCATTCCCTACAAATCAGATAGGGACATATGGATGGTGGACTTATTTATAGATGAATAGATTTTAGTTTTTAGATTTAGTTAACAAATCATGTACTTCTGTCAGTCCACTTACATGCAGTATACTGTGTTCACTACTGTGTCAATATAAACACGGCAGTAACGTCTTAAATCGAACACTGTTGTTGTGGGCTTACTGGAACCTTTGTCGTCTTCTTTTTAATGGAGGAGCATTATTGTGATTGTTGCACACCAAAATATCTGACAGCTTGTTTGCTCACTTGACTTCAATTCAGTTATATTAAAGTTAGTTTAAAAAGACTACATGGCTCCACGCACTGAGATTACAGTATCTCCTGCCTACAGATCAGCTCTGTATGTGAAATAATAGAATTCAAACTAAAAGTTTCAGCTGAATATTGTTGGTTTCTGCTTCCTTGAAGGTGACTGAGAAGACAGATACCTACGTGGATAACCTTCGGGTGGGGCTGGAGCTGTGGGAGAAGCTGCAGATGCTGGGAGGGGAGGTGGACAGCTGGGCAGGGGCCAAACTGGCCCTGTTTGCAGAGAGTCATCCCTTCCACAAAGAGCAACAAGTACTTGACATGAAGGTAAGATGATGTCAAATTCTTATTGCTTCACAGGTAGCCGGATCAACATCCCGAAAAGTGTATTCCTTCAATCAATAAAGACACCTTCAATCGTTGTGACACTTTTAGATTGTGTTCTTTTAGTTTCTCCCATATGTGTCGTCTGCTTGTAGAAAATGAGAATTGTACCAAATCTTTATAGGATGAGATCCATGCCATGGAGGAGAACATTGAGCATTTCCACAAGAGGTGTGCAGAGATCCAGCAGATGCTGCATAGTCAGGAGGCACCGTTGGAGCTGCAGGTGAGTAGAAACATTTATCGTGTTCTATTCTGGCTCCTAGATTCAGTGTGTGTTTTAACCACAGTGTCTGTGTCCTTTTTACAATGTTTCGAAAAGGTGATGGAAACCCAACTGAGGAAGAGGATGCAGCAGGTGAAGGAGCTGTTCACTGACTGCACCGACGTCTTCGAGGAACTGATCGCTGTGAAGACACACTTAGCTGAGAAGGTAGAGGAGTGCCAGTCAGCTGTAGAGACCATCCAGTGTTCTCTCAGTAAGGTGGATGCTTCACAACCGACGGCCCAAGCCCAGATACAGGTACACAGCTGTCAAATGTTGTAACTCACTTTAATTACAACATATAGGGGTCACACATACCCCCATGTTCCTGTGATTTCCTATGACGTGCACATTTGTCACAGTTTGATATTTGGGGGGGAGCTGGAACACCTTTGACCTGATATAAGGACAATAACAAGGTCCTCATTTCAAATGGGATCACTGTCATTGGCATCACATGTTCACTGTATCAGCATCTACCCAACATTGAAGTATCTGCTGAAAAATGATAATATCATGTGATAATAATGACGGAATTGCTATAATAAATATACAAAATAAAGGATGTTATTCAGAAAAAGAGGAAAAAATTTACTATTATTAAGTTTTGAGCTCATTTAATTCCACCTATCAGGTTCCTATCAGGTCAGTTTTACATTCGTGAGTTTGACGCAGACCCTTTGATTACTACAAAAACTGCCACTCTCACTGTTTCATCTCTTGTCCTCACCAGGATCTGTGTGATGAGCTGGAGGCTCAGGAGGAGCAGGCTGAGGCTGTGTTGAAGGAGGTGGGTTTGGTTTCCAGTGTGGCCAGTCCTCAGGTGCTGGAGGCGCTGTCTGTAGACTGCAGCAGGCTGAGGGAGGCCATCTCCCGCACTAAGGACATGATCCACCTGAAGAAAGAGGAAAGGGAGAAAGGCCTGCTCAAGGTTATCGAAGGTGAGCTCTGAGTTTGTCTCTTCTGTTTCAAGAATTCAAGTTGCGTGATGTGGTAAATATATAGACATGTATTTTTTTATTAAGATAAAATTCATGTTCTTTGCCACAGATGGGACCTAGTGCTGGGATTAGCACCTATCTTACTTTTTGATATTCAGTTTATAAATTATGTTTTCATTTTTGTCCAGATGAAAAGCAGTCGTTTATGGGATGGTTCCAGGACTTGCAGGTGTCCGTCAATGAGTGCTTTGAGAACCCTGAGAGCAGAACAGACGTGGAAGCATCTCTGCAAAGACTCACTGTAAGTGCATGAACGAGCTGATGTGTAGATTGTTGGATGATGGATAGGTCCTCACAGCTTCTCTCATGTCCTTCAGGGTTTCTTAAAGTCCAAGGATCCAGAGAGACGTCTGGAGCAGCTGAAAGATCAGCTGGAGAGAGGCAGCCAGCAGTTTCCCCCCCAGCAGCTCTCTGAGTTCACCGACTGGCTGGAGGAGCAGCAGGAGGAGGTGGGCACGTTCAGAACCCACTGCCTCAACAGGCAGAAACAAATGGAGTCTCTCCTCAGGGACTTGAACAGGTAATTGCTTCTTAAGCTCCTCTCAACAACTGCAAATGAAAATAAATACATTTCCTTATTACATTTCTTCTAATGTAATAGCCATGGTAAATGTTAAGTGCAAATGTAACGACTATAAAACAAAAGGTATGTTTTGACTTGTGTCTTTTGTTCTCTAGTCTGCAGAAGCAACACGATAGCGTCCGTGAGTGGCTGCACACCAAAGAGAAACAGTCTGTGGAGGCCGACAAAGTCAAACTTCTTCTCAGAGAGCTTCAGGATGAGAGGTGATCTTCAACATTCATTCAGCCAGAACTGGAAATATTCCAGCTCACATGTAACAAACAGTATGTGTTGTCTCAAGGATTAATATGTATTAATGTAGAAAAGAGAGCACATCTCACACTTCAGCAGCAGTGAAGGTGTGAATTTAATCAGGAATAACGTCCCTGTTGTTGAACACTACCTACCTCTGTACTTTACAGTATGAAATGTAGTCTCACTGATGACTGGACTAGATTCTGATACTGATATTGATATTTGATCATTAAAATGTCGTTACAAAAGTTTGTCCTGAGGATATTTTACAGATAAGACAACAGTAAGTGTTCACTAAAAAAACCTTCTGCAGCAAAACAAGCAGCTTATTAAACATTTCTGTGCTTTTTTTTTTTCATATCTGCTACCAAACACGCCAATATTGATACATTTTTTCTATTTATTACTTACATGATGTTGGTGTTGGTAGGCTACATATGGAAAATAAGCTAAAATGCTAAAAACAAGTGCATGTTTTTCTTGTACCTTCTGTCTCACATTTCATTGTCTTTGCTTTGTATTTCATTTATATCTTATCTAAATGCATTAATGTCTTATGTAAAACACTTTGATTGTCCTGTTGTTGTTGTTGTTGTTGTTGTTGTTGTCGAAAGGTGCTAAACAAACACATTTGCTTTGCCTTCCGTGTGACAGTGGTAAAGCTGAGACCCTCAGTGAGATGTTGGCATCAGTCCGCAGACAAGGCGTCAGAGCTGAAAGCCTCCTGAAGGACGGTGATAACTTGATACAGCGCTACAGAAACCTGGAAGCCAGGCTGCAGAGGCAGGCAGACGCTCAGGGGGCCCTGGAGGGAGAGTGTGACAAGATTACTACTTGGGCAAAGAGCACCAGGATCTGGATAACTGACCGTGTGCAACCCCTCACCTCCTCTTACAGAGACTCCAAGACAGAGGAGATGAAGCACAAAGCACAGGTCAGTGAGGGTGTTAGAAACCCACCTGATCGACATTAGAATACAATCATCAGGCTTTTTGTTTCTTTTGTACCTCTCAAGAAACTATTGTTTTCCCACTTTGTCTTTAATTCCTACATTTCTGATTTCACAACTAAGCTAAACTTAACTAATCAAGAAAAATCTGCAACCAGAAATTATCTGTCAAGTATGAGTTTACAATGAACTATTTCATGAACTGACAGAAAGAGGAAACATGTTGATAAGCTATTTTTAAATGTTCAAAAAGAGCGTTAACTTGCTGGGACTCAATCATATATTCATATTTTAGAAGATTAGCATATGAAGTTAGCTTTAATCTCAGTAAATACAGTTCAAGCTAAAGGAAGGGATGTCATTAGTTTTCCATCATAAACTGAACAGTTTTGAGCTCTGAGGACCATGAATGTCGGTACCACCTTCCATGAGAATTCATCCAAGAGTTGAGATATTTCAGTCTCGACCACACTGTTGGAGCAGCAGAACTTCCTATAGCTCCACCGCTAACGTAACAAAGTTTTCAGAATTTTCCCATTTTGTCACCAGGCCATCCTGAGCTCTAAACCAGAGGGAGACTCTAAAGTTAACACACTGAGAAAACAAAGCCAAAGTCTGTGTGAGCAGGAGGACCTGGAAGAGGGCAGGAAACAGGAGGTCCAGCAAGCCGTCAGAGAAACAGAGGAGCAGTGGAGGACAGCTCTGCAGACAGCGGAGGAGGCTCTCAACATGGCGGAAACAAAAGCCCTGTTAGACAAGGACTTAGTCGCTTTCACAACCCAGATTGAAAATGTTCAGGCCTGGATTAGAGACCAGGAGCAGAACCTGCAGTCGCTGGGTGGTTGCATGCAAGTTGAAGAAAAGCTTCAGGTTGCACAAGTGAGTTTAAAATGTTTATGAATCCCTTTTTTATGTTTGCTGTGGGTTGTAATTCCTTGAACATCTTGTAAAGGATTGTTTTTTGAGGACATGTTTCTTCTCTTCAGGCTACTCTGAGCTCCAAGCCTGAGGGAGATTCAATGCTCCAGGATTTGAAGCGACAGTCCCAGAGTCTGTTTGACAAGCAGGGATTAGACGAGAGCAGGAGACGAGAGGTTCAGGATGCATTCAGACACACAGAGGAGCAGTGGAGGAAAGTGTTGCAGGCTGCTGAGGAGGCTCTCAACAAGGCACATACTGATGCTGCCACTGAAAGGGACTTTGATGCTTTCAAGACCCAAAGTGCAAGCATCCAATCCTGGATCAAAGAGCAGAAGCTGATGTTCCAGGGTAGTCAGATGCCGTTTGAAGAAAGGTTAAAGGTTGCACAGGTGAGGTTTACAAGTCAGGTTTGACTTGAGGTTGTAAAGTTTCTATTATCGTTGTATTTTTTCCAAAACTACTACGATAAAAAGATAAAAAATGCTCATAGCTTTCCCCTGGATTCACATTACATTATTATTTTATTGAGTTGTATTTACCAGTGACGAGTCTGTGGTTTTAGTTAAGTCGAGGTCAACATCTGATCGATCCCACGCTGCCATTTCTGTGTCTTCACCTTCAGGCTGTCATGACCTCCAAACCCGAGGGAGAGTCCAAGGTGCTCGACCTGAAGAGACGAGGTGAAAGTCTGTGTGAGCATCTGGAGGAGAGCAGGAAACCAGAGGTTAAGCAGTTGGTGAAAGACACAGAGCAGCAGTGGAGAACAGTTCTGCAGGCCGCCAGACTGGCAGAGCTCCGAGGTCTTTCAGACCACTTCGACACTCAGACTAAAGACACTCAGTCCTGGATCAGAGACCGACAACAGAAGCTGCAGTCTGTGGGCAGCCACACACCACCTGAAGAGAGAAGTCACACAGCTCAGGTCCGTTTGAACTATTCCTGATGTGTCTTTAAATGAACTTTGTGTTACGGTAGAATCTGAAATACTACATTGGCTTTGGAAGCCAGAAACCTCCTCTAAGATCCATTTGCTGGTTTTGTGATACATACATATTATATTCCAACTCTTCCTCCCTTTATTCCTTGTTTTGAATGTTTTTTAAACACATTAGAAGTTTGGATGAATCAGCTGTTGCATTTAATGAATGTTGTGTGTTTTGTTTGCAGACCATCTTGAGCTCCAAACCTGATGGTGACTGTCAGGTAAACAACCTGAGGAGACGAGGCCAGAGTCTGTGTAACCATCAGGACGCAGACGAGGGCAGGAAAGTCCACGTTCAGCAGACAGTGCGAGACACAGAGGAGCAGTGGAGGACAGTCCTGCAGGCTGCTAAACAGGTGGAAGCTGCTGCTGGAGTGGAGATGGCCCAGGGGACGGAGAGGAGAAAGCTGGAGGTACGAGCACAACTTCCACTGACTGCTATAACAGTGTCAAATCCTGTGCTACCAGTGAAAGTCAGCATATAAAGTAATGATTGCAGAAATGATATACTATTAGTTAGAATTTACCTGCACAACCGAACACACGCATCATGAGAGCTTGAAGACATTGAAGTCCATGAGGTAGAACTTTAAAGTGCACATAACAGAAAAGCAGAGCAACCTATAAAACACACAGTGGGAGTGTACGATGAAGAAGCTCTAAATAAACGTTTTCCTTTTCAGCTAAGAGAGTTTGACACCTATCAGCAGGACACTGGCAGCTGGCTTCAAGACCTCCAACAGCAAGTGGACTCCCTGAACAGGCGAAACAAAGCTGAGGACAGACTGCACGCAGCTCAGGTGAGCGGATCGGCCTGGAGGAGAGATGTCGTCCTCATCGTCAGTACACAAATGCATTGATAATATGATTATAACTGTGAGATGGGACTTCTGTTTCTTATCTGCAGGCCATCATGAGCTCCAAGCCTGAAGGAGACTCCAAGCTCCAGGAGCTCAGGAGACAATGCCAGCGTTTGTGTGGTCAGGACCTTGAGGAACACGAAAAACAAGAGGTTCAACAAAAAGTAAGAGATGCTGAGGAGCAGTGGACCAGAGTCATGCAAAATGCTAAACAAGCCCTGGATCAGGCTGAGAGGCAGTGTGCTGTGGAGGGCCAGCTGAAGGACTATGAAGCTTTGAGAGAAAACACCACAGCCTGGCTGGGAGACAAGCAGCAGAGCCTGGTTGCTCTGGATCGTCAGACAGATCCAGGAAAGACGATAAACACTGCACAGGTCAGTTTGGCAAAAACACATGCAAGCATGCAGTTTTTTGTCGTTTCTTACCTAAATTACTGTTGTCTAAACTTTGTAACAAATTCCTCAAGTTGTCATTGCTTCATTTATGCGTGCGTTTTTCATCTGGAGTAAAAATAGGTTTGTATTTCTTGTCGTCTTTTTGATATGAACATCTATATAACACTAACCAATGTATATGTAGGTATTACCCTTGTTGGTTTCTTCTATCAAAATGTTAGGAGCATATTTCCAAGATAAATGCTGGTGAACTTTTTACCTGACTGTTAACAGTATTTCTTTTTTTTGCAAAACACTTCTGAGCTTCAACTCCAAAAGTGTAATAAAACAAAGAAAGCATTTTAATTGTATCCTCAGTCTATCCTGAGCTGCAAACCGGAGGGAGACTCAAGGCTGACAGAACTGAGGAGACAGAGCCAGAGTCTGTCTGGAGACCTGGAGGAGGACACGAGACGAGAGGCTCAGCAGACTGTTAAAGATTCAGAAGAGCAGTGGAGGACAGTCCTGCAGTCTGCCGAGGACACTCTGAAGAAAGCTGAGGTCCAGTACTCGCTCTCCAGGGAGCTGGAGGGCTTCCGTTCCCAAGCAGGGAGCACCAAAACCTGGGTTAAAGAGCTGCAGCAGCAGGCCGAGTCCAAAGGGAGCAGCACTCAGGGCAGCCGGGCTCAGATAGAGGCCAGGCTGAACACCGCTCAGGTGAGACATAAAATATAAGGGTTTGTGTTTTATTCCATGAAGTCATTGTTTTCAACTACAGGGAAGTTCATCAAGTAAAATATCATAATGTTAAACGCCTGAACAAAATAGTGTTATAACTGATGAAAGATGAAAAAGATTTTTTGTTGTATCAGGTCAGTGGACACATAACAGCTGTTTTACAGTTTTTACAGCTGTTTACTATATAAATCTAATAGGAAAAACTGTGTGAATGTGTCTTTAGATCATCTTGAGCTCCAAGTCCAATGGCAAGGCTCAAGTGATGGGGCTGAAGAGACGAGCACAGAGTCTGTGTGAGCATCAAGACCTGGAGGGAGACCAGAAACTGGAGGTTCAGCAGACGGTCAGAGACACTGAGCAGCAGTGGAGGACGGTCCTGCAGGATGCTGAGGAGACGCAGAGGTACAGGAAGCTGTTTTTAGCCTCCCAGTGGCATGATAGAGGTTTGATATCATTTTGTCAAATCTGCTCCTTGAACATTAACACAACTCTACAAGAGATTTGTTAAACTTGGGGCTTAACAAATCAGGAGATTTTACCAACATGGAACCTGTTTTCAGAACTCAACCTTGACCAGCGGCTATTACCACCACAGAGAAGCTAAAGAAATGTCTTTAATGCTGATTCTGATGTCTAACATTATCTATCAGGCAGTTGAAGGGTGTTGTGGAGCGCCTGGTGTCCTGTCAGAACCAGCGAGGCCAGGCTGAGGCTCGTCTGTCCGACCTTCAGAAGCAGACCTCCAACCTGCCGCGGGTCTTCTCCTGGCCGGGCCTGGGAGAGCGCAGGCAGGCGGTGGAGCAGGCCCGGACCCTGCTGGATCAGAGCACAGCTTTGGCCCCCGTCCTCTCAGACGTCCGCACGCGGGTATGTGTGTCCATATGTTACTAATGTTGCGTCAGTTCATAATAAAACTGAAAAGCTAAAAGAATGTAATTAAAAATAAATGAGACAAGTGCATTTCACTTTTCTCCTCAAGGCTTCGGAGCTGTTTGAGATCACACAGGACCCAAGCTGGTCAGAGCCCTCCTGGGCAGCCAAGGAGGAGTCCATCCCTGCTCTGCTGAAAGAGCTAACTGTGAGTTCAAGTAAATTTGTCATAAGACTGTTCAATGTCTCAATATAAATGTATATTAGAAGACCAGATGTGGCCACTTATCTTCTGTATGAAAGTAAAACCTGCATTATTAAGCTTCCACCATTACATCACACCTTTGCTTCCTCTCCTGCCCCAAAGACCCAGATCACTTCTTGTTTTAGATTATCTGACTTAACAAATAAGAACAGTTTGACCAATGGCCAAGTTACTCTGTGAAAATACAACTACTGACGTTTTCAGGATGCAGTCGCAAACCTGGAGCAGGGCATCCTGACAGAGAGGCAGTGCACTCAGCTGGTGGAGCAGCATGGAGCAGCCCAGGACTGGCTGAGGGAGCAGGTTAAAGGCCTGGGAGCTCCTCCAGCAGACAGACAGGGTCTGCACAGCACCGTCAACACTCTGAAGGTCAGATAATTATACATTGGTTAGTTCAAACCGGTGGCACATTCACCGGTCACTGAAAATATTCCTGTTTTATTGCAATAAATTGAAGAATTCCTCTTATTAGTAACAAGCCACTGGATTTCTTAAGACATCGACTTACGACATGAAGATTCATGTTTGGAGAGTGTTCCATGTTCAGTTTTTCACTAACTAACTGTTCATTTATTTAGACAATCTGAACGATGAACTGCCTAGTTAAATATTTGTTTGTGGTTGTAGCCCATCTACAATGCACATGTTGAGTGCTCTCATCTGTGGACATTTCTGGAGCCAATCAACAACCAAGTGTTCGACTTTATGATTATTACAACTTCTAACCTAATAATTGAAAGCTCTTTCCAAGGATGTGAATAGCTCTTCTTTCTGCATTCTGATCTGGTTCTCTTTCTCCATCGTGATGCTAGGCTTTGCTCCAGACAGTGGACAGGGAGCAGAGAGAGATGAAGGAGCTGGACTCTGCCAGAGACAGTTTGCTGAGTCTCTGTACACCTGGAGGTCGCGATGCCCTGACCCTTGAGGTCAGCCATCTCCACGACCTCTGTGCCACCTCGGAGCAGGAGGTGAGGGAGCGCCGGACTGCCTGTGACAGGCGGCTAGAGGAGCTGGACAGTCAGCAGTCCAGAAGGGCCCAGGGGCTGAAGGAGAGAACTGCAGCCCTACAGTGGGAGCTTCGCTCTCTGGACCAGGCGCTCAGTTACAGCGAACCACAGAACAACATCGCTCAGCTCCAACAGCACTGGCACAGCCTTCAGGTTATTACCACTTTATTTATCCAAGCACAAAATCTGATGTAACTACCTCTTTTATTGAAGAAAAGACGTACAGTAAGAGTTGGTAGTTATAGATTTAAGTATTGCTTTTTCTTTTTTTCCTTTTAATCATGACTTTGTCTCTGTACAGCACTTTGAATTGCATCCTTGTATGAAAGGTGCTATATAAATAAACTTGCCTTGCCTTGGTAGCTTACATCATAAATGTAAAACTAATGTTGCAGACATGTGAATATTGCATACCTGATGTTGATGTCTGTCTCCTGTTAGAACTGTGAGAAGTCACTAGAAGATTTGGGTGTCAAAGTTCATGACCTTTACCAGGAAGTAAAGGCTACACCTGCCACTGACGAGCTGCCAGTAGAGGTTATTACTGTGGCGGAGTCCTTATGCCAGCAACACGACAGGTACCATCTCTTACAACCGCTGTCCTTTCTTCTCTGTTTGTTATTCATTGTTACCCAGGCCAAAAACAAAAGCCAGCATCACTATTGTTTACCACTTTGTTTTATTCATATTAATACGTTTATAAACGGGATAGCTGGCCTGTAACAAACTGAACTCACATGACATGCAGTAAACTGTATTTAGCCTATTTGAACAGTTTCTACATTACAAATTCTCAGCTGGCATCTCCCTCTTTCAATTTAGCTTTCAATTATTCTTACATACCACCAACATGCCTCACTGGGTCATTCTGCTCTGCTGATCAATGACATGGAAACACAGAGTCCCCCAGAAACATCCAAAGATTACATCTTATCTAATGCCTGGTTTCTTGAACTGAGCAATAGGACTATAATAGGATCTATACATAAACATTGCTCTATTGTCATTTCTTTTGCCAGAAAAATATCTTTTAATCTGCTCTTGTGCTTGCAGTTGTTCCTTTTGCTTTTGTTTTGTATCTAGAATAACACATACCATTCAAAATGTTGTGTTTACAGTCTAAAATCCAGGCTGAATGAGTGCCTGGGTACCTGCTCTACAAACACAGCTCGCTGTCTGATGGACAGTCTTCATTCCCTGCAGGAATGGAACTACAGCAAACCATCAGAGGTCAATTCTGTGCAGATTTCTGTCTGTTAATGCTTTTATTGTTTTGCTAGGCAATGCAAGTTTGTTGATTTCAGTTGATTTCAGTAAACATGTGCACAGTCTGATCTTCTAGTGTTGGGAGTGTTTCACTCAGGGGCATCTAGCTGGTAGATGTTGGACATTTGAAGAGTCTCATTCGTTTATTCCATGCCCAGATTTTGCTCTATAGAGCACTCATCACTTATTTATGCTCACTTGGCAATGTGTGATTGATTTGGTCATGACATTTCACACACACACACACACACACACACACACACACACACACACACACACACACACACATTTTTCATCACTATAAACACTAATGTTTTTTTCCTCCTGGTGTTAGGTGACATTAGAGGAAGGTAAAAAGTTGCAGGTCAGCCTGCGGGAGGCGCTTTCTCACCAGCAGTTTCTGAAAGACTCTCTGATGCCAGTCTTGTTTGAGAAACTGGAGAGAGAGGGTTCAGAGACACTCAGAGAAGCAGACACACATACGGCTTCTCTCAGCCAGAGCTTAAAGGTATTTTAATAATGTTAAATAGATTTAAATCACTGAGAAGCAAATAGATTATTTTATGTAATTCATTAAATACTTTGTTATATTTTAACAGGTTAGTAACTCTGTAATAATAAATGCTATTTGTATCATTTCATTCAAGGAATTTGATGAAAGGAGTAAACAAAAACTGCCTGATACAGACACATCTGTGGTGGCTCCACCACGAAAAAACAAGCACTCACCTGAGAAAAAGCATCAAGTTACACTACAGAAAAACATTCCCTTAACAGAAAAATCTTCATCTACAGGGGATGAATTGTCAGTTTCAGCTGAGGTCATCAATCAGTCTGCACCTGGTGTTAGTGAGAAAACTGCACCTGTACCATCCAGAAGAAAGCCCAAGACTTTGACTACTGATACAGAGCTGGCCCAGGATAAGGTGGAGCCTAAAATGGTGAAAACTATTATTACTCAAGGGTCACCCATGAATCCAACAGGAACTGCTTCTGTGGAAGAAACAAAGAATATAGCAACAAGTATTCCAGATGCATCAGAACCATTCACTACTGTTTCCACTGTTCCAGAGCCAGTGTCAGCTGGTGAAAGAACTGCAGGTTTTGTGAAGGAACCTGAGAAGTCTTCAACCTCAGAGTTTCTTCCAGAGCTGACTGAAACTGGTGTTTTGGAACAAAGTGGAATTTTACCACCCAAGCGAAAATCAAAAAGTCTAAAACTTCCTCTGAAACAGACCGACCAGCATGCAGCACAGATGATGGAACAACCTGAAGATCAAACGTCTGCTTTGAGTCCGAGGGAGCAAACCACAAGTGTCATTATGGAAGAAAAAATGCTCATACTAGCCAAAAGAAAATCAGGGAGGGCTGAACTTAACACAACTGTGGAACCTGAAGATAATAAGAAAGAACCAGACAGCCTGAAGTCTTTTTCAACTCCACAGGTGGTCACAGAACCAAATGAGGATATTGTGAAAGAAAATAAGCGTTCTCCAACCAAATGTAGTTCAAAGGATCCAAAGCACCCCCCAGAACATGCTACCAAGGAGGTGACAGAGACTAATCAAGAGCCTGCATGTCAGAAGGCTTCATTCAGCTCCAGAACGCCAACTGAAATTGTTGTGAAAGAAACAAAGAGTATAGCAACAATTATTGTAGATGTGGCAGAGCCATTCGCTACTGTCCCTGTAACAACAGATCCTGAAGTTATACTAACCAGAAGGAAGTCAAATAGTCTAGAGTTTTCCACAGTTTCAGAGTTAGCGTCTCCTCTTGGTAGAATTACTGGTGTGGAGCATAAGGAAACTAAACAAGAACCTAAAAATTATCCCGCAAACCCAGAGTTTGTTGAAGGGCAAGTTGAAACTGCTGTTGTGGAACAAAGTAAGTTTCTACCACCCAAGAGAAAGTCTAAGAGTACAGAATTTCCTCTTAAACTTGTTGACACTGAGGCACCTCAGACAGGGAAAGACTCTTTTTTGAGTTCTAATGACCAAAATAAAAGTGTTGAAGAAACAAAGCTTGTACCAGTTAGAAGAAAGTCAAAGACTGGTGACCTTGACAGTCAAAAGTCTTCAAGTCCAGATGTAGTTACAGGACCAACTCAAAGTATTGTTGTGGAAAAAGGTCAACTTTCACCAACCAAAAGAAAGTCAAAGGGTCTGAAACCTTCTCCAGAACTTGCTACCAAGGATTTGATAGAGGCCCTAAAAGAGCCTGGCAGACAGGAGTCAAAACAACAAACTGAAGCCTTCACTTTGAAAGAAACAAAGCTCACACACAGCAAAAGGATGTCAAAAAATGTTGATGGTTCCACAGCTCTAGAGCCTGTTATTGGTGGGACTGTTGATCTGGAGTCCAAGGAAGCTAAGAAAGAACTTGAAAGCGGGAGGGCTTCTTCAACTGCACAGGTAGTCACAGGAATAATTGAAACTACCATTGTGGAACAAAGTGAGCTCTTACCAACCACAAGAAAGTCCAAGAAGGAAAGTCCTAAGATTTCTCCGGAACTTTGTCACAAGGAGGAAAGACAGGCCATGAAAAAGCCTGACAGTCCGATAACTGTTGTGGAAGAAAATAAGGTTATAGGAAAGGAAGGCCCTGATAGGGAGAAGCCATCTCTAACTCCAAGCATGGTCACAGGGTCAACTGAAATTACTCTTGTGGAAAATGTTACACTTTCACCAACCGAAAGAAAGTCAAAGGGTCTGAAACTTTCCCCAGACCAAGAGCCTGACAGCCAGAAGCCATCTTCAACTCAAGAGTTGGTCACAACAATAACTGAAATTACTGAAACTATTGTTGTAGAAAAAGAAAAGCTTTCACCAACCAAGAGATGGTCAAAGGGTCGGAAACTTTCCTCAGATCTTGCCACCACAGAAGTGACAAAGACCAAGGAAGAACCTGACAGTCAGAAACCATTTTCAACTCAAGAGGTGGTCACAACAACTGAAACTACTGTGGTGGAAAAAGGAAAGCTTTCACCAACCAAGAGAAAGTCAAAGGGTCTGACACTCTCCTCAGAACTTGTTACCACAGAGCTGACAAAGCCCAAGGAAGAGCCTGATGGTCAGAAACCATCTTCAACTCAAGAGGTGGTCACAACAACTCAAATTACTGAAACTACTGTTGTGGAAAAAGGAAAGCTTTCACCAACCAAGAGAAAGTCAAAGGGTCTGACACTTTCCTCAGAACTTGCTACCACAGAGCTGACAAACACCAAGGAAGAGCCTGACAGTCAGAAACCATCTTCAATTCAAGAGGTGGTTACAACAACTGAAATTACTGTTGTGGCAAAAGAAAAGCTTTCACCAACCAAGAGACGGTCAAAGGGTCTGACACTTTCCTCAGAACTTGCTACCACAGAAGTGACAAAGACCAAGGAAGAGCCTGACAGTCAGAAGGCATCTTCAACTCAAGAGGTGGTCACAACAACTGAAATTACTGTTGTGGCAAAAGAAAGGCTTTCACCAACCAAGAGAAAGTCAAAGGGACTGACACTTTCCTCAGAACTTGCCACCACCGAAGTGACAAAGACCAAGGAAGAGCCTGACAGTCAGGAACCATCTTCACTTCAAGAGGTGGTCACAACAACTGAAACTACGGTTGTGGAAAAAGGAAAGCTTTCACCAACCAAGAGAAAGTCAAAGGGTCTGACACTTTCCTCAGAACTTGCTACCACAGAGCTGACAAAGTCAAAGGAAGAACCTAAAAGTCAGAAACCACCTTCAATTCAAGAGGTGGCCACAACAACTGAAATTACTGTTGTGGACAAAGAAAAGCTTTCACCAACCAAGAGACGGTCAAAGGGTCTGACACTTTCCTCAGAACTTGCCACCACAGAAGTGACAAAAACCAAGGAAGAACCTGACAGTCAGAAACCATCTTCAACTCAAGAGGTGGTCACAACAACTGAAACTACTGTTGTGGACAAAGAAAAGCTTTCACCAACCAAGAGAAAGTCAAAGGGTCTGACACTTTCCTCAGAATTTGCCACCACAGAGCTGACAAAGACCAAGGAAGAACCTGACAGTCAGAAACCATCTTCACTTCAAGAGATGGTCACAACTGAAACTACTGTTGTGGAAAAAGGAAAGCTTTCACCAACCAAGAGAAAATCAAAGGGTCTGACACTTTCCTCAGAACTTGCCACCACAGAGCTGACAAAGCCCAAGGAAGAGCCTGACAGTCAGAAACCACCTTCAATTCAAGAGGTGGTCACAACAACTGAAACTACTGTTGTGGACAAAGAAAAGCTTTCACCAATCAAGAGAAAGTCAAAGGGTCTGACACTTTCCTCAGAACTTGCTACCACAGAACTGACAAAGACCAAGGAACAGCCTGACAGTCAGAAGGCATCTTCAACTGAAGAGGTGGTCACAGCAACTGAAATTACTGAAACTACTGTTGTGGAAAAGCTTTTACTAACTAAAGGAAAGGGTCTGACACTTTCCTCAGAACTTCCCACCACAGAGCTGACAAAGACCAAGGAAGAACCTGACAGTCAGAAGGCATCTTCAATTCAAGAGGTGGTCACAACAACTGAATATACTGTTGTGGACAAAGAAAAGCTTTCACCAACCAAGAGACGGTCAAAGGGTCTGACACTTTCTTCAGAACTTCCCACCACAGAGCTGACAAAGACCAAGGAAGAACCTGACAGTCAGAAACCATCTTTAATTCAAGACGTGGTCACAACAACTGAAACTACTGAAACTACTGTTGTGGAAAAAGGAAAGCTTTCACCAGCCAAGAGAAAGTCAAAGGGTCTGACACTTTCCTCAGAAGTTGCTACCACAGAACTGACAATGTCAAAGAAAAAACCTGACAGTCAGAAACCATCTTCACTTCAAGAGGTGGTCACAACAACTGAAACTACTGTTGTGGAAACAGGAAAGCTTTCACCAACCAAGAGACGTTCAAAGGGTCTGACACTTTCCTCAGAAGTTGCGACCACAGAGCTGACAAAGACCAAGGAAGAACCTGACAGTCAGAAACCATCTTCAGCTCAAAAGGTGGTCACAACTGAAATTACTGTTGTGGAAAAGCTTTCACTAACTAAAGGAAAGAGTCTGACACTTTCCTCAGAACTTGCCACAACAGAGCTGACAAAGACCAAGGAAGAACCTGACAGTCAGAAACCATCTTCAATTCAAGAGGTGGTCACAAAAACTGAAATTACTGAAACTACTGTTGTGGACAAAGAAAAGCTTTCACCAACCAAGAGAGAGTCAAAGGGTCTGACACTTTCTTCAGAACTTGCTACCACAGAACTGACAAAGACCAAGGAACAGCCTGACAGTCAGAAGGCATCTTCAACTGAAGAGGTGGTCACAGCAACGGAAATTACTGAAACTACCGTTGTGGAAAAGCTTTTACTAACTAAAGGAAAGGGTCTGACACTTTCCTCAGAACTTCCGCCCACAGAGCTGACAAAGACCAAGGAAGAACCTGACAGTCAGAAACCATCTTCACTTCAAGAGGTGGTCACAACAACTGAAATTACTGAAATTACTGTTGTGGACAAAGAAAAGCTTTCACCAACCAAGAGACGGTCAAAGGGTCTGACACTTTCTTCAGAACTTCCCCCCACAGAGCTGACAAAGACCAAGGAAGAACCTGACAGTCAGAAGGCATCTTCAGCTCAAAAGGTGGTCACACCTGAAATTACTGTTGTGGAAAAGCTTTCACTAACTAAAGGAAAGGGTCTGACACTTTCCTCAGAACTTGCCACCACAGAGCTGACAAAGACCAAGGAAGAACCTGACAGTCAGAAACCATCTTCAACTCAAGAGGTGGTCACAACAACTGAAATTACTGTTGTGGACAAAGAAAAGATTCCCTCAGATCTTGCCACCATGGAGCTGATGGACCTCAAGAAAGACACTGACAGTCAGAAGTCTTCAACCAGAGTGACAGTCTCTGCTCTTGGTAGAAGTATTGATGTGGAGGCTAAGGGTGATCCTGAGAGTGGGAAGGCCTTAACTAAACATATATTCACAGGAGTAATTGAAACGAATGTTGTGGAAAAAGGAATGCTTTCACCAACCAAACGACAGTCAATGAGTTTAAAACCTTCCACAAAACTTGCTAGTTTGGATTTGTCTGAGACCAAGGAAGAATCTCAAAGTCAGAAGTCTTCATTGAATTCCAGAGAGCCAACTGAAGTTACTGTTACTGAAAAGACTGAGCTCACACCAACCTGGAAGAAGTCAAAGAGTTTTGAGGTTTTCACGACACAAGAGCCAGAGTTTGTGCTCAGTAAATCTGTTGATGTGAACACTAAGGAAATTGAGAAAGAATCTCAAAGTGGAAAGCCTGTAGTAACTGAAGAGATGGTCAAGTCAACAAGTCCAAATCGTTATACAAAACTTGCTACCATTGATCTGACAGAAACCAAGGAAAAGTCCAGTAGTCATAAGTCTTCACTGGATTCTACAGCACAAACTGAAGGTGCTGTTATGGAAGAAGCTAAAGTCATACCAAGCAGGAGGGAGCCAAAGAGTGAAGACATTTCCACTGCTCCAGAAACAGCCTCTACAGTCATAAGAAATACTACTACCCCAGAATTTGTTAAGACTGAATCTGATGTTGTGGAAGAATATAAGCTCCCACCAACCAAAATAAAGTCAAAGAATCCAAAGGTTTCCTTAGAACTTCCTGTCACAGAGCAGATTCAGACCAGGAATGAACAAGACAGCGAGAGGTCTTCATTGGCTTCCACGGAGCTGGTTGGTGGAACCATTCAGGAGTTCCCCAGAAAGAAAGTGACTACTGTCATTCTGGACACGTCTGAGGTTTTTGTACAGATAGCTGATATTCACCCATGGATGAGTAGTGAGAGTGTTCATATTCAGACCCCTGGATTAGGGAGCGTTGATACCACATCTGTGCAAACATCAGAAAAAGTGGATAGTTTTCCTGTCCTTACACCCATTTCAACCATGGCTGAATCTCCTCATTCTGAGATGCATGAGCCTAAAGATAAATCAAAAGAGGCCACAGAACAAACCATGACCCAGTGTACAGAAACAGACTTTAGGACAGTTCCTCAAACACAAGCACCTCTCGCCACCGAGCCTACTAACACAGCACATGTGCCAGACTACAGAGACAATTTATGGACAAACACAACTGAAATTCAGAAGAGATATCTGGTCCTTGATCTGCCTGAAGTAGGATTCACCCAGACATGTGAGGAAAAGCCAGATCAGCCAGAGGCAGATAGTGTAGCTGAAAGTGACTCCACACCACTCAAGACAGAATTGTCAGAAACAAGATCATCTGAGCAAGACATAATAAAACCAAGTGAAACTCTAAGTCAACTGAAGCTCTTGGAAACCACACAGCAAGACCCCAAAGAGTACAAGGAACAAAACGTCAGAGAAGAGCAGGCTACAGTATCAACACATGTCATCCATGATGCACCTAAGAGCTTGGATGAAACGTCTGTTAAGAAAATCCACATGGGACCTGAAGTGCACATTCTACAATTAGATATACAGACCAGCCCAGACAAGGATGAAAACACATCTGTCACAGAAGCAAAAAGGATAGATATTGTTCAAACAAGGATTGAGAAGGAAAGAAAAAACAAAGATATGGCTGCTGCTGATGTGAAGCCAGAGATGGCTGCAGTTAAGATGACTATGATAGAAGTGCGAGAAGTCAGTACTGAATGTCAAGGCAATGTTGCTCAAAGGGACTCTGCTCAACCCACCTCTTCTTCTTCCTCTTCTGAACCATTGCAACCACATGAGACAGAGACGGAATTTATTGAAATAAGCTTATATGAGCAAGATATAGTAAAACCAAGCAAAACTGCACAGGGTAGACCTAGAGAGATAAAGAAACATGGGGTCCAAGAAGAGCATCCCAATCTGTCAACACAGGGTGTGCATGATATACCCACGTGCCTGGACGAAAAGTCTGTTAGGATGGAGCAAATCCACATGGAACCTGAAGTGTGTGTTTTACAAATAGATATTTCATCCAGTCTTGAGGAGCATGAAAACACATTTGTGGCGTTAGAAAAAGAGTCAAAGATGGATAGAGTTCAAACGAGTATCCAGTGCGGAAGAGTGCCAGAAAACAAAGATAAGACTACTACCGATGTTAAGCCAGAGGAGGATGCAGTCAAGACCAGAGCAGCTGTGCAACAAATCAGCACTGAAAAGCAAGAGCATGTGGCTCAGAGTGACTCCACTCAATCCACCTCTGTTGCTTTTGCAGCAGAAATAAGCTTATCTGAGCAAGACGCTGTAAAACCAAGCGATAGGCAAGAGCTCATGGAAACCACACATGAAAGACCCAAAAAGGTCAAGGATGTGCAAGAAGTGCATGCTACAGTGTCGACAAAAGACGTGCATGATGCACCTCAGAGCCTGGAGGAAAAGTTTGTTAGCATGGAGAAAATCCACAAAGGGGCTGAAGTGTGCATTTTACAAGCAAATACGCAGGCCACTATAAAAGAGCATGAAGTCACATCTGTCATGATAGCAAAGGGGTACGCTGATATGGATCAAACAAGTATCCAGTGTGAAGTGGCAGAAAACAAAGACCTGACTTCAGCTGATGTTCAGCCAGAAAAGGTTACCGTCAAGAGGACCGTGGTCAGAATTGAGAAAATCCACAAGGAATCTGATGTGTGTGCTTTACAACTAAATATGCCGACGGGTCAAGTCGACAAAGATAAGACTACAGCTGAGGTTCAGCCCAAGAAGGTTGCAGTTAAGACGACAAGAGTAGAAGTGCAAGAAATCAGTAAGAATGTGGCTGAAAGTGACTCCACTCACCTACCTACCTCTGCCGTTGTTACAGCTACCCAGCCACATGAGCCAGGGACAGAATTTGTAGAAACAAGCTTATCTGAAGACAAGTTGAAACCAAGGGCAACTGTGGCTCAGCCGGAGCTCTTCAAAACGACACTGGAAAAACCTCAAGAGATCAAGGATTATGTTGTCGACAAAAAAGATGCTCAAGCGTCACCACGTGACGAGCATGATGTGCTCAAGAGTCTGGATGAAAAGTCTGTTAAAAAGGGAGAAATCCATATCAGTGGAAATGAACACAAAACTGTCACAATAGACAAGAAACCAAGGTTGGAATCAAGTATCCAGTTTGAGACAGTTAAAGATGTGACCGCCACCGATGAGTCTGCAGTTAAGATGACCAGTGTAGAAGTGCGAGAAAGCTTTACTGACTCCCTGTCTGAACCCAGTGTGGTCCTTAGAGCCCAGACAGAGAGACACTCAACAGATGCAAAGGAGAAGAAGAAAGAAGAGCCGAAGGGGGACAAGAAGAGGACAATTCAGGATCAGGAAAGGGAAAAGATGGCCACGGTGGAACTACAAAAAACTCCACTCCCAGTGGCCACGACAACCACCACTGATGATTCGTTACAGGTAAGACATCTGCAGAGAGAGGGTGTGAGAGAGATATCCCGTGGAAAAGAGGATAAATATGGTTTTCTTGCTCCAAGTCATACGTGCATCCTCTGTTATGCTTATTCTCTTGCATATTGTTTGCACATGCTCCCTAACATTCTTTAGAGGTGCTTGAATGACTGGTCAGTGTACCTGTAGAGCTTCTATATAAGCTTACAATTAATTTACGTTTAGAGCAGTACAAGTGACATTAACACAACTACATTTTAATAGCATTACATGCAAATAATATAACCCTGTGCTACCAAAGGTTTCAGTGCCATTGGGTATGGAATATGAGCTTCCTCATACATGTTGTCATCATCTTTATCTTGCAAGTCAAAAGGAGAAGGGCATGGTACAGTTCCAAAGAAAACTTGGAATAGTTTCACAAAGAGAGTTATTTTTAGCTCAAACGAAACATTCATACTAGTCTTTGTGTGTGTGTTCACAATGGAAGCAGGTGTACACGACTGACAAGATATCACCTGCATCACTGCAGGCAGTTCAGACATCTTCAACAGGCATTTCCTTGGGTGAAGTAACCCTGGTGGAAGAATTGCCCTCTCGGGAAATCACCTCTCAAGCAGAAGCAGGGACAGGACCCAGCAGTCAACTCATTGAGGTATCATGATTGCTGTGTGCCAAAGTGTCTTTTTTTAAACTACCACTAGGAGTCGCCAAAGTTAGAAATTAGGGGCTTTAAGTGCCAGGAATATGTAATGAAACATGGGCAAATGTGGAATAGAAAATATAAGCTCTCAATAGACTAAACAGACTAAATCAAGATTCCTTTTTTAATTTGACCTTAACAAAACCAATTTTGGGACTCTGTACATTTGAGACTCCAGGCTCTGATGTGTTTTTGTGTCTTAAGGGCAAACCACTGGAGGATGCTCCAGAGGCTATGATGACATCCACCAGTGATCTGGGAAATCTTCTAAGCAGGCTGGTGTCTAAGGGTTTGAGCTTCAAGAACCTCCCGGCTGAGCTCAACCCAGCAACCATGGCCCAGCAGCTGGAGGAGGCAAAGGTGTGATTCAAAATGACAGGGTGCACGACTCACTAGAGAAATAAAGAAAGAATTGTGGCTGCAGCTGCATTTGTAGATATTAGTGGAGTTGGACAGTATGAATATAATATAGAACAAATATAGGTAATAATGCCAAAGTGTCTCCAGAATTGGGCACATGGCTCATGCATATGTGTACCAGCCTGTTCTTTCAGCAGGCCCCTTATAATTAGGAATAATCTCATCAATAAACATAGTATCTGAATGAAAACTACAGGCTTTAAATACGTGAGTGTTTCTACTTTTGCTTGCTGAGTACAGGAGTACCAAGAGACTGTCCAGGCACAGATGTCTTTTCTCTCTCAGCTGAGAGAGGCAGATGCTGAGAACAGGGATGCTGTGGAGCTTGTGGAGGATCAGTATAGTGCTGCTGTTCAGGATGCAGCTGCTGTAATCCAGAGTAAAGAGGCCCAGCTGCAGATGGTGACTGATTACTGCAGACAGACCCAAGCAGCCAAGACCACGCTGGAGAGACTGACCGCTGAGCTGGGAGCTGTCAGGATGTGAGTTGTCACCTGTGGTTTCTTTGTAGTTTATTAATTGAAGGCTGCAGTTTAAGGTGCTGTATAATACATTGAAATTCAAGTTTTGAGGCAGTATTTTTATGTCATTGAATAAAAAGAAATTCTCAACACTCCCTCTCATACATCTGTCATCTGTGTCTGCAACATGGTAAATACCAAGAACATCATTTATGGACTTAACTGTCTTTCTTTCAGGTCAAGCAGCTCCAAGGAGGCAGAGCAACTAAGTTCCTTACAAAGAAGTATGGAGGAGAACAGAACAGTACTTGGAGAGTTGCTCGTGATTCATTGCAAGTTATGGCCTCACCTCAGCCAGTCTGAGCGAGCAACCGCACAGACTGAGCTCCAGCACCTACAAGAGAAGTGGAGAGGCCAGGAAAGAGCTGTGGAGAGGGCCTTGTATCACACAAATGTCCTTTCTCACGAGACCGGCAGCCTTCTGTCGGCGATATCAGGTCTTCAGCAACATTTGGAGATAGTGGCCAAAGACCTTGAGGTCGAGTCTCCTTCAGTTACTCAGTGGAATTGCAAGAAGGTGCAGCAGCTTATGGTGGCAAATGCTGAGGTTAAAGCTGCCCAGCAGAAATACCTTTATTTGCAACAACTGTCAGAGGCGCTACTCCTCAGCTCGAGGTGGGAGAAGGAAACAAAAGAGATACAGCAGGGCCTTCAGAGGGTCAAAGACCAACTTTGCCAAACAGAGGAGCTAGTGTCCTCCCAAACCCAGAACAGCAGCAACCCCATCATGGAGAAAATGATCATGGTGATGAGGGATGGCCTTGCCTGGGCGAAGCAGACAGAGATGGACATTGAGGGCAGGATGAAGAGGGTGGCTCTCCTCCCTGAGGATGTGCATCGGCAGCTCAGAGATCTGAAGAAGTTGCAGTCTGAGGTCTTGGCCAAACAGGGCCAACTGGAGTCACTGGTGGAGGAGGTGACAGAGCTCCTTCCACAGCTGGACCAGGCTGAGGAGGTGCCCATGGTGCGTTCGTCTCTGGAATCCCTTGAAGTACTCTCAAAGTCAACTACTGAGAAGCTAGCAAAGGCTGTGAGAGAGATAGAGTCAGGACTGCAGACCAGAGAAAAGCTGTCGGAGCAGATTGCTGACTTAGACTCCGGGGTTGTGGCTCATCTGCATAGAGAAGCCACCAGGAGTGCAGACAATGAGCTCAGGAGCCCTGCTGAGTTGGATCGCAGAGTTCGTCAGATCCAAGAGACCCTGGCCGAGGCTGAGAAGCAGTCCGCTGTCTGTGAGGCTCTTTTATTGAAGAGTAAAGACATTTCCTCTGAACTCAGCATCACAGAGAACTGTCAGCTTTTTGACAAGCTTACCAACCTCCAGGAGAACATCCGAGCCATCAGCAGCTATGAGAAGGCCAACAAAAAGGAGCTGGACGAGCTCACCCTGACTCTAGATTCAAGCAAGAAAAACCTGGTCACCATTGAAAACAGCCTGAGGCAGATGTTAGTAGATCTGAGTAAACACAGGTACCCCATCACAAGAGAGTCCCTGCAAGCTTTGGAGCCTTTCAAACACATGATTTTGGAGCACAAGGCCCAGGTTGACCTTCTGCAACCATGGATTCCCCAGGAAAAGACAAGGGAACTGCATGCAGTTATTTCTGAACTTCACAGCAAAATGGTCACTCTGGAAATGAAAGCCAGAGATCATGAGAGGTACCTGAACATGAGGCAGTGTGTGGAGGACCTCAGGGATAACGTTCAAGAGCAGGTCCATCAGACCAAAGAAGACAGCAGTGAGTTGGAGGAGAAGTACAAAATCTGTCAGACCCTCCTTGTCCAGTTTCCTCTGATAAAGTGTTTATCTGAGGAGGCTGGCTCCAAACTCCAGATGATCTCTCCTGACCTTTACCCGTCACAGCTGAATGCAGAGCGGCAGAGACTGAAACAAAGAGAGGAGAGCCTCGACACCTTGGAGATGACACTCTACAACAACCTCAGCATCATCGAGTGGAACCTGCTGAAGGACCTGGACCTGGACTCAGAGAAGGCAGCCACTCAGGCTTTCCTCTGGAAGACCCAGCAGGAGCTCCAGAAACTTCCCACGTTGGAGCCAAATGAAACCGTAATTAACAACGAATACAAGAGAATCATGTCTTTGAAAAAGACTGTAGAGTCAAGAATGAGAGCGTTGGAGGTTCTAAAGAAAAAGAAGGGAACCAGGCGAGGAAGTGGATCCACAAATCTGATGGACTTGAAGAATGCAATCCTCAGTGAATGTGACTCACAAATGGCAAGTTGCATTGCAGTTCTTTTCTGATTTTCAGATGCTTTTTATGGGTATGATATAACTGTTCGACAAGTCCAAACAATCAGAGAGAAGCATTTGAAGTGAATTTAATATATCATTCTGAAAACTAGCAGTATCTTTTTATTCCTATATTTTATTCCTTGTGTTACAGTGAAACCCACTCATTCTATATTCTATACTATACTATACTATATATAGTATATACTATACTAAGTAGTGTCCTCATAACTTGTTCTTTGGTCAAGTCCCAGGCATTTGCAAGAACAGGAAGTGATGATAAAAGAGTTTCCTGGACAACAAATAAAATGCCAAAAACACAATGGAAAGCAAATCCAAGACCTAATATGATTCCAAGTGTGTTGTTAAGATATTGTGTTTATTGTTTTTTAGGAGAACATCTCCGCGGCCAGGGAGTCTTTGAGAAGCTACACATTTGCTGTTAGACAAGCAGTAGAGTTCCTACGGGACATCGAGGTCTCTCTGCTGCCGCCGCAGGGCTCTGCTGGACTCTGCTCTGATAGGCTGGAGGAGATCCAGCAGGCTCTGGCCTCACTGCAGCACCAGTTTCAGGCCCACGTGGAGCAGCTCCAGAGCCAGGTTGCTCTGCATCCTTACTTGTCCCCCCAGAAGGTGGAGCAGCTCCAGGAAAATATTCTGAGCCAGCTCCTGGTGAGGATGTCCACCCTCCAGGCAAAGGGCCATGTGCAACAGGACTGTCTCAGCAGGTAAGAGGCTCACAAATGATTTCTTAACTTCTCATACTGGTCAACCAGTCATTTGGATGACCACCCACCCCATGTGCATTTTCAGGGCATTAACAAATCAAAATGTCTGTCTCTCAGGTGTGCAGAACATCACAGGAAATACACAGGGTGCAAAGATGAAATCATCCAGAGTGTGAAGAGCACAGAGAACAGCCTCTCACAGCTCATCTGTCAAAAAGTCACCTGTCTCTCTGACTGCACCGACCAGCAAGCCAAGCTCAGAGTATGTATGGCCCTCATCCTCTTTAAGGTTCTCTGCTTTTCAACACTTTTTAAAGTAAACCTTGTGTCAGAAAGTGAGAAAATTGGCCAGCATGACATTTTTCTGCTTTCTTCTCTCTCAATTTGATTGACTATGTTGTTCCTTTCCACTTTATCTTGACTCTTTAGTAGAAAGAGACTTAATTTGCTTGACATGCCTCTCCCTTGTGCAGGCCCTGTGTGAGGAGGTGGAGTCGCTGCAGAGGCGCCTGGAGGAGCTGACGGAGTGGTGCCAGGAGCACAGCTGTCGTGGAGGCAGGGAGGCCACCGTGACTGCTCTCTGGAAACAAGTATCAAGACTACGTCGCTGCACACAGGAGCTGACAACTCGTAGTAAACAGAGGATCACAGAATGGAGCGAAATCACCAACAGTGTAAGTAAAACTACACTGAAAGCAGCCACTTGAATATTCAGTAAGAGCAATGTGTTGCCTCCACGTATTGATTGTTTGCTCAAACTCGATAACTATGATGTATCATTAACACCATACTGTGTGCGCTCCATCCTCTCAGGTGGAGAAGGCCTCTGCTGTCCTGGAGCAGGTGGAGGCGGAGCTTCCTGATGGCTCCCGGGTGACCTCAACTGAGGAGCTTCAGGACCTGCTGCAGTCATGGGAACAGTACCAGGACAGCCTGGACTGTGAACACAGAGCCTTGTCCGCACTGGAACTCCGCACTGCCAGGCTGCTGGGTGTTCCCGCCCACCTGGAGAAGGCTCCTCCCACTCCGCTCTGTCAGCAGCTGCAGGCGATGCAAGGTCGATACAGCAGGTAAGATGGTATTTGATGTGCAGTTCATAACTTTAGGATAAAAAGCAGCTTGTTTGAAGACCGTGTTCTCTTTTTGTTAATGATTCAATAAACCCTGTTCATAATGGTTTGCACTCTCCAAGGCAAGTGTTAGGCTGTTGACACAATTACCCATAAGACCAGCTACGCATGGATAAACAGTCGGGAAAGTGGGTCGGACGTAGACTGCAGTGCCTCCGAGGCTGTGCAGTATTTAAGTACATTTACACAGACAGTACTTTTACTGCCATGAAGCTCTGTGCTTTGAATTTACTGTTCTCATGGATTTAAGGTAAGAGGCTATAAAGTTGTTAAATGATTGTTTAAGTTGTTGGACGTGTGTGTGTGTGTGTGTGTGTGTGTGTTTTCACAGTGTGAAGCAGAGGAGCAGGGAGGGTTTGAGGACGGCCAGGGTGGAGCTGGAGGAGAGAGAAAAGGTTCGGGAGGAGCTGCAGGGCGTCCGGGTTTGGCTGGTGGCTGCAGATGGTCTTCTGTCAGAGATGGAGCAGAGCAGCAGCACGCAGGAGCTTCAGGTGCGACACTAGTGTTCATGAGGGGTTACACCCACCAAACCTCCTTTTTCTTTAATCAGACTCCGTTGTTACTTTGCAGCTAACTAGCAGACATGTATTTGTGGTTGAAAGTTGAGAGTTGGTGGGTACGTTGACTGTTCTCTGAGAATTCACGTAAACAGAACTAACAGCATTCTGACCATTATTTCTGTTCTCAAGAACACAGTGACATGGGATTTGCAGAGCAAACTCTAAATAAGCAAGTGACCCCATGAGACCCTCTGAAGGAGCTCTGGGTGTCTCCAGATCCCAGTGTAGGACCCTCATCAGCACATCCCAGCCCGTCACAGTGTGTCTGTGCCTCCAGCCAGTGGAGTGTAGATAACGAGTCTCTAATGATGATGATAATACAGTTTACAGTATTATCATAATGATTCAGTCTAATACAGCGGGTAGTCGATTCTCATGAAGCTCAGCTGGTAGTGAGCTCATACACTGTAAGTGAATACAGGGTTTGAATACTTTCATTGAATCATTCATCATGTTTGCGGATCCAAAGCTTTTGAAAGTTCTGAACAAACTGTAAATGTGAAACGTCTGAATCTGACCGTTGGCTTGGCCTCAGGCCCAGAGGCTGTGTTCACTCCTCTGAACCCACCAACCCGCAGAATCACTCTGCCCATTGTCCCGAAACCTGAGCAGAGGCCAGCATCTCCTTATCCACGTCACACACACACACACACACACACACACAGTTCCATTCCCGTTGCAGAGGGTCCATTTTGATGAAAGACCTGAACACCCCCTCCATCACCCCACATCTTCCCACCCATCACTCCCACTACCCTCACCCCTCCTCTTGTACCAGACACCTTTTGTTCTGTTGTAAGTGGATCTTCCAGGTGGCCTTTGTATCCAAGTCATTCCATGGACGCACACACACACACACACACACACACACACACACATTTTTACTTCAGTACTTGTGAGGACACTCCTTGACATAATATATTCCCTATGCTCTTACCAAACATAGTTGTAACCAAGTCTCAACCTTCAAATAGCCTCTGCAAGAAGGGAGGACCGGACAAAATGTCCTCATCTTCCTAAATTGTACAGACGTTCCACATACGTTCTCTCTTTGCTAAGATGTGTAAATGTTCGAAGTTGTCCTCACTTTCCAGAAATGTTCAGATTTACTTTCCATGGTGACTTTTTCCTAAAATATCCCTTAAAATGCAAACTGATCCTCACAAAGATAGAACACACACACACACACACACACACACACACACACACTTTGCACTCACCATGTCACACTTTCTCTCATGCAAAGAAACTGTCTCCCCATACCCTCTCTTCCTCCCTTCTTTTGTATCACACACACACACACACTCAGTTTCCTGTAGTGATAACATGATGCAGCTCCCTCTTCAGCAGATCACCGGACGTCTTCAGACCCCGGGTGTCTCCTTCGTGGTATCGCTCACATTTGAACAGAGTTTCGTAGTTAATGCAGGTTGTTAATGTAACGTGGAATCTTTTCTGAGGTGAGAAGAGTTCACTTTCACTATTGTGGACCTGAAGGACTTTGAAGAGGTAGGCTCTGCTTGATGAAGGCAGCACAGGAGGGAGAGCACTTTGTTCTGTGAGAGATGTAGATCAGGTCGAGGTCTGTGTGCTTTTCTTCCAAAATACAAAGTTTCTACTGTTTGACTGAAAAATAAGATTTACATGTAAACTCTCTCTGAGAGAAACGCTGCGGATGCAGATGTTTGTAGAAAGTGAGGTGTTACAGGTGTTGAGAAATTGTCCTCACAAAGCTGATTTGTGGCACTTGGCTGTGAAAATATGGAGATTTTCGATGAACACAAAGACTTTGTTTCCTCTTTCCATCGTAGACTTCAGCATCATAGTTGTTTTGTGTCCCGTGCATTTACACAGTTCTTCTTTCTCTGGTTCTAGGAGGTTCACAGCCAGCTGTGTACCCAGAAGGCTTTGCTCCAGCAAATCATGGAGAGCCTGAGGATGAAGTACTCCGACATGTACACGTTGGTACCGGTCGAGATTGAAGGGCAGCTGAAGGAGGTCACACAGTCACTGCAGCAAGTAGAAGTAAAGGTAAAGAAGCTGAAGAGTCGATCACACACACAACCAATCACAGAGGGACGTAGTTAAGTTACCATAGGACAGGGAGGGTTTTGCACTTGATATATTTGTATTTATTGAACCAATGATCGGGTGGGATTACATCTGAATGTGGCTCAGATAGCCTGACATAGAAAATGAAACTTAAAGATAATTACATACAGACAATAAACTCACCATTAACAAACTCTCACGTTTATAACAGTGTGGACGGGAGGAAAATGTATCTAATCAAAACTAATCTTCTGTAAGCCTGACTTGGGATTGTTGATGTGTGCTTGATTCGTCCATCAGGTGGGGGAGGCGGTGGAGAGGAGTGGTCCCGTCCACAGGCTGGGGGCAAAGCTGTCTGAGATCCAGGCTGGCCTCAGGTCAGTTCAGAAAAGACTAGAACAGAGAAGCCCCACTGTGACTCAAGCGAAGATCACTCAGAAGGTGAGTAGTGAAGTCTTCTTACAGAAAACAGAATCAGACGATATTATGATTCTTATGCTCGATAATAAGGTGTTTATAAAGCCAATAAATACATGTGAATATTTGTGAGTGATTTGGAACATCAGATAGGAAACATAGTTTTCAGAAAATACTTAAATGTAAACATGAATCTAGTGAAAGCAAATGCTGTTTTAAAGAAATATCAAGGCAGAATAAACCATTAATGTTTGGCACGTGATGGTGCTCAGCGTGTGTGGGACGAGCTGGACGTGTGGCACTCGTGTGTGGCGTCCCTGGAGGTCACCATCCAGGACTTGGAGAAGCCAGAGGAGGCGCTGACCCTCACTGAGAGACTTGTGGAGGTCCAGCAGCTCCACTCCCACCTGGCCAAACAGGCGGAGCAGAGGACCACCCTCATCAGCAAGGTGGGAATGATCCTCTTTCCACCTGTGAAGCGTTTAATGTTGCTTGACTTGTAATTACAGGGTGTTTGTACACATTTGTTTGCTGTCAAACAACAAATTGTGTGTAATGACAAGTTTTCTTTGTTGCTGTTGTAATGTTTAAAGCCCAGGACTGTGTAATTAGGGTTCTGGTTACTGCTGTCAGGTTAAACACAGAACATTTATTAGTGGCATTTAGGAAACACTCTTCACAAGCATTGCATCTCAGCAGCCTCCGACTCCTCACGTGTACAGTAAATACATCATTTCTGACCGCTTCGGAAAGTGTTTTCTCAAATGAAACTGTATGATGCCGCCTTCCTGCCTTTCTGCTGCCCCCCAGAGATTGAGAAAGTAGTGTAAGTGTGTTTTAGAGCTTGCATTAGGGCGCACACAGTGAGTAAATACTGTGTTTTTCTGGTCAGATCCATACGTGGCTTCAGGAGCACCAGGAGATGATCAAAAGCTCCAAAAGCTGGATGTCTGAGGCGGAGTCGTGGCTCGCCGCCCCCTGCACCTACACCACCGCCAAATGTCTGAGCAGCCACGTCCACGCTCTGCAGGTCTGTACACTGAACTGTGGTCTGTTACCTTTCTTTATGCACCACTTTACTGAACTACAATGGGCATTTGTTATTGATCTTTACTGGTTATCAACACATTTATCAACACATTTATCTCATTGCAGACGGTGTTGGACGACTCGGCCCAGATCCGAACCACTCTGCAGGGCTTCAGCTCGGTCCTGCAGGAAATGTCGCAGGTTTGTGACGTCACAACTCTCCAAGAACAACTGGTGGAAGCCGATCGCCAAGTGGGCAACGTTCAGGACGGCTTCACTGCTCCTCTGTCTCAGCTGGAGCACGCTGCCGGCGTGAGTCTGACATCTTACTGTATTTCTGTTAGCTCATCTCTCTGCTCCTGCTCTTGTTTATTGGTTGATCTCTTGCTGTCCAGGAGGTGGAAGCCATTGAGAGTGAAGTCAGGCGGATGGAAAATGATGTGGCCGAGGTCAAGACCTTACTGTCGTCTCCAGAGACGTTCCCCAGCCCCAGAGAAGAAAGCCTCAAGGTGAGACGGTGGTTTTCAGGTGTTTGTCTGAATTATGAGCGAAACTGATCACGTGACTTTTATGACTGCTTTTATGGCTCAAACTACAAATTCTAAATGTGCAAGTTTGCTTTAAGAAACATTTGTGAGCTGGTCCACTTCCTCAGCCAGAGACTTGTGAATGTGCTTCTTATGTGTGCAGGTTATTGAGCAGAGAATCCAGACCATGAGGAGGACTATATCAGAGATCCTGAAGTGTAAACCAGGCCTTTGTCTTCCGGAGAAGGCTGAAGAGACTCTGACTGTCTTTACTGTAGTGGACCAGCTGCAGACTCTGCTGCTGGAACTGGAAAAGGTCAGTCAGTCAGTCAGTCAGTCAGTCAGTCAGTCAGTCAGTCAGGTACTTAAACGAGAAGAGGCGTTCACTGAACCTCGTGCTTTCCTGTTTTTGTAGAAGATCCCTGCTCTGTTCATCCAGCAGCCTCCGACTCCGGTCCAGTCCAAAGCTCTGTCGGCCCAGCAGACGACCTCGCAGCCTCAACTGCTAAAATCCACTTCAGTGGAGGCGGAGGTGAGTTCACAGCTTAGTCTTTGAACGACGTGTTCTGCATCGAACACGTCAGAAGATTATTTGCAGACAAGTGATTCTTTGTAGAAAACAAGAAATAATTCCACTTTGTGGCGTCTCTCAGAAGGAAGACACGGAGCCGGGCCAAATCCGAATTGTCCATGTTGAAGCAGACGTGCTGAAGAGATCCGGAGCTGCGCTGCTGACTGTGGAGCGGTCCTCACCTGAACAGAGACAGTCCTGGACACCTGACAGCACTCCGGTAAGGAAGCCTGAAACTAGTGAACGTGTATCTTTACATGCGGACGATGGTCTGAGGTGGTCTGTCACTGTTACCTCATCAGATTTAGTATCAAATACTCACCACATGCAGTCTTGAAAGGTGTTGTGGGATAGAGTGAGTGGTACTAACATACTCACCCATGCTTCCATGTGTTGTCACAGAGTTATTTAACATAATGCAAATGTTGTGTGTTTTCCCTGCATGCTTAATACAGCTGTTGTTTCCTTATTTCACTGTTAGAAGAGCAGAGTGGGACGTGGAGCTAAACTCCAGCTGGACAACCTTTGGTTAAATATTAGCAGTAGGAGCAGTAGGAATCTTAATTACAGTGAAAATCCCAGATGTTTCTGCCATAAAAAATAATAATATAATATTAATATGGCTTCACTGGAGGCATCACTCAGGTGTTGATGTTCTTCATGTAGTGCAGTAAGTTCATGAGATAATGATGAAATAGTTTTGACTTATTCTGCAGTGTCAGGAAGTCTTTACATTATTTACTTTCACCAAACTCCATTAAACTCAGTGTTGAGGGGTTTGAGGCCTCCTGGTAATAATCAACAGTCTCTCTCAGAGGTTACAAGCGTTAGGACACATGCGTTACAGCTGCTCTAACAGTGATTATTAGCACAGCCGGCAGCTTGCAGCTCCACCACCACCCCCCCGTGTGACTCTGCACATGCGCGTTGTTTCCGTGTCAGCAGCGGGAGCATGAAGGCGTGCTCCAGGCTGAAGAAGCCACACAGAAAACAGGGAGTGAGGCGCAGAGAGTGGAAGAAGGTGGAGGAGGTGTTTTGTGGTGGCTGTGGGATGCTTTCCTGGGCGCTTCTCCAGAGGTAAAGAAGAACCGCTGTGGAAAAACCCTTTTCTTTCTCTGTCCTGCCTTCCTCTTGTTCACCTCTTTCTCCCCTCGGAGTTCCTCGTGACCCAAGGTCAGGTGGGAGGTATTTACCACAAAGAAATATCTGAAAGTTGTCTCATACTATCAGATTGATATAATACGATTGAGTTCTTTGACAATCCCGTTTCAGTTGAATTATTTTCTTACAACTCTGTTAATTTGACCTGGGTCACTCTGTTCTCCACATCCCTGTTGGCCATGAGTTCCTCACCACTACTACCATCTCCCTACTTCTAATATCAGACTCTTCCTGCATCTACAAACCCTTTCCTGACCCTTAATACTTGAAACAGTCTCTGATGTTTCCACGTCTCCTTCCACTTCCCTGCACAGTGTTTGTAATGTGTGTGGCAGCAGCACAGATGCATGAATCATCTCAAATCACCTGTGTGCTCTCTCTCAGCCATTTAACATGTCGCTTTGTTTTGGTCTGTTCTAATGTGTTAGGAACCTGTGGTTGTTGTCCCAGAGGAGCCTGGACAACGCAGTGAAGGGACTGGAGAAGATGGACAGGTAACTTCAAACATCATCACCGACTGCCACTGAAACAAAAGTCAGAAAATATGTTGCTTTGAATCTTTTTATAGGATTTGTGGGATCTTTCATTTCTTATTTCTTGTAATATTGATGCCAACTTCCATACTCTTGGCAAATCCTTTAATAGGAATGAGTTTTACAAAGCAGCAGGTTTTACACAATAACATAACAAGACGTCGATAACAGTATGTAATAAAATAATATAATAATATATAATATAATTCCATAACGTGTGTTATGGAGTGTGTGAGTGACACCCTGCAGACTAATGCATCACTGTATTTAACTGAGTGACCGGACTGATCTTCTAACCCTGCTCATGTTTCTTCAGGATGTTGAGGGCCCTACTGACCCCACAGAAGCAAGTTCATCTGAAGCTTTGCCTGAGAGCATGGTAAACACCGCCTCCAGAACCGACTCTGGGTCCCAGCAGAGATGTGTAGTCTCCTAGACCTAGAACCTGCGTGTCTAGAACCTCTCAATTCTTCTTGATCTAAGCATTGAACTTCCAGCTTCTTCTAGAGCTCGTCTGGAATCAGCCTGAAACTTCCTCTAGAGCCAATCCAAAGACTCCCATTTATTGTGAAACCAATCCTAGAGCCCCCAGACCTCTTCTAGAAACCCCAAAGCAGACCTGTCATTCCTTCTAGAACCAAGCCTAGAACATTAGTGTTTACAATCCGTAACAGATCTCCAAACGTTTTCTAGATCCAATCTTAGAAATCCTCTAGAATCAAGACTAGATTTCAGAGCTTCCTAGCAAAGTCTATAATTCCCTAGATTCAATTCTAGAGCTCAGTACTTCTTCTCAAATGACAAACCTAAGAAGTCCTAATGTTTTCTAGAACCAAACCAAAGCTCTTGACTTTTTCTAGAACCTAGAACAAGCCCTGGAACACCATATATCTTGTAGAGCCAGCTGTAGAGTTCTAGAACCAGTGTTTGTTTTCCACCTAACCTCTAATCTCGTCATGTCCATTATATTATTCTATACTTGTATTCTAGATCTCCCAACTTCTTCTAGATCCAACCGTAGAACTTCAAGTCTTGTAGAACAAGATCTGGAACTTGCTTTTGACTTTTTCTAAAACCAGAACTCTTGTCTTCTTCTAGAACTAAACCTAGAACCAGGTCTAGAGCACCTGAAATACCAGATCAGTGAGAAATGTCTCGCGTTCAGTCCTCAGTGCATTTACATGGCAGATATTTGAACAGTTAAGAGCATTTAGTTTACACTGCAATTCTTCATCGGTGTTTCTTGCTGCATTACGACAAATAAAAGAGGACGGAGTGACTTCCGATCAGATGTGTATGAAAGATGTCTTGTGTGTTTACATGAAGGACTACTGAGCGTCCTCCTCAGAGCAGTTCGGTGGTAAAACATGTGGTTGTCAGGGTGATGGTTACTGAGTATTTAGCTTGTTTTTAGCAGTCTGTCATAAGCTTTTGCATGGACCTTAATATATTTTTATAACAGGCAGAAACAAAGTGTACTAACAGACGTATTTTGTGAACCATGTTTTGTAATGTATCATGTAGGGTTGGTGATTTAAAGCAGTTCAATCTTTCTGATTGTTGTCATGTCCTCTCTGAGCAAACGCAGAGCAAATCTGTTCAAATAAACTCCTGTTTGCTGTCACGCATCTGCTGTTTGTAACATGATCATTTATTGTTGTTCACAGAGTTAATTGATTAACTGAGTAATGATTATTATGTCACGGCCCGACAGCAGGGGGGGGGTATGGAGAAAGATTTTCACTCTCTACAATGCAGCTTTTGTACTTCAGGAAATTACCTTTTCTAAAATAACTGTTGGCCATGAAAATGCACTGGTTTGACATGATTACTGATCAACACACTGCTGTTGGCAGATGAAAACCTCGTAATTCCACATTTAGTTTTAGTATTACTTTATTAGAAGGATTGTACTCAAAACATCACAAAATGATCTCATTCATAACATCTGTCTAAAAACTAACTACACTCAGGAAGCTGCTGATTTTGGAGATACAAGGTTTTCAGCTGGAAGCAGCAGTACTGAGATGTCTTACGTTACATGGCATGTGCTGTACTTGTACCATGTTCCACTTTTGTCTTTCCATTCTGTCTACATATCCAAAGGAGAGCACAAATACAAATAAACCCACAACAGTGATCCACTCCTGTCTCTCTTTCTCTGTGCATGGAGGGGGGGTGACCCGGAGGGGCTGAAGGCATGCACAGTATATACACAGAGCACACACACACACACACACACACACACACAGTCAGAACACACTCATGTAGGACAGCAAAGCTTTTAGAGCAGTGAGGTGGACAGTGGCATGTGGTCAGCGGAGAACTTTCAAACTTGCTTTGTTAACGTCTGATGAAGCTCTGGTCAAATCTAGAAAGTCCTCTAGAAACAGCAGCAAACCATAGCCAGCATACGTGCACACGTGCACCTCAGTGTCACGTCCGCAGAACAAACGGGGGCCTCGGAGACTACAGCACAGACTGAGGGCCTGCGTCCCTTCCAGCATGAGGCCGTCCTCCTCCTAACCCTCTAACCCTGCAGGAGTGGACGCAGAGCCGGGGCCTGGTTACAGGAATAACTGGCTGATGAAGATAACCACCTACTTGTTGGTTTACTGGGTTGACTGATTACCCTCCCGGTTTGATGGGCAGGTTGCTCCACTTTTGAGTTTACTCACAACGAAATTTACTAATTTGGCCTTTTTTAAATTCTTATTTTGTTTCCTAAATGTCGTCAGTTGTAGTCTTGAACTGAGCTGAGATTAATATACAATGTTGTGTTGTCCTAATATTATAGAATTATTTTCAGAGCATGTTTTCAAAGTAATTTGAAAGTTACAAAAAATATGTTTCCTCAGTTTGGACCTATAAAGGTTGTCTCACAATACAGAGAGGCGGGTCTGTGTATTGACATTAGACTTCTGTGACGTCACAGCCTGCGAATGGTGGAGTCAGGTGATTAATCCTGACACTCAAAGCAGGTTTGTTGACTCTTGGTATTCACCTCCTGTTGAAGGAGTTTGTGCACAGAGCTCATCTGACTCATTAGTCACTCTAAAGGGGAAGCAGGCGGCAAAGAAAGTCTTTAAAAGAACACTAAAACCTTGAGATGCCGTTCTGGTAGAATACAAGATGAGATGACCGACAGTCGGAGGAGGAAGTACGAAGTGTTTGCTGCTCTCTCGGCTCGCCCAGCCCTCTGTCTCAGTTCCACCCCTGTAGCCTGAGGCCTCTTTTCTTTCTCTCCGTCACCGGAGCCCTGCCGCCGCTCCAGGAAGTGGCTTTTCTGCCACAGGTGGGTGGAGCAGAGGGTGAAGGAAAGAGGAGAGAGACTGGGAGCGAGGGAAAAGGAAGGAGAGAGACAGAGAGAGACAGGAGAGAGAGATAGAGAGAGACAGAGAGATGACCAGGCAGGGGAAAAGGACTGGTACTGTGAGAACCTGAATTATCTGTTCAGGTAGATTCAACTGAAAGCTACAGTTTGCTCAGGACCCAGTTCAGCTCTCCTCCTCCCTCCTCTTTCTACCTGCCACCCTGGAGCAGCGAGGTTCAGCCGGGTGTGTTGTGTTTGGTTCCCAGGCCCCAGAGGAGTCCCAGCCTGGGCCCCGCCCCAGCGAAGGTGTCCTCCATGTCTGCCTGGAGAGGGTCCGCCAGCTGGAGCTGTGGCTGCAGGAAGCCCAGAGGAGCCTGGTAGCCGCCGGAGCAGCTGGATCAACGACCATGCAGGGCAGTGTGGAGCAGCAGCTCCTTACCTGCCAGGTAAGCCCCGCCCCCCAGGGGACCAGGTCACTGCCAGGTGCCATGTATTTTACTACATAGAGTAGTTAATGTTAATGTTGCTCAGTTTCAAGCTACATTTCTGGACGTCTTTCAACCTGCAAATGACCACATTGATGCTTCCTGTGTGACATTTCAGTAAATACATGTCTGCTTTGAAACTATCATCAATTTATTGGTCAAAAGTTAAACATTTGCTACGTTATCAGGAAGCTCTTTGTAGTGATTTCTAATCTGTTCGGCCTCTGAACTCCCACAGCGAAGCAGTGAGTACTGGAGAACTTGTGCAGCTGTGTCCACAAACTTCTGGCCAGTTTATTTTGGGGCATTTTTTGGCCTTTATTGGACAAAGAGAGGCCATGGTGTCAATTAAAATGTCTTTCTACTAAATGACATGCAGATATGAACATTCCTGGACTCCTGCTGTATCTGATGGTTGTCTCAGTGGTTCATGAACTGTCACCTGCTCTGATTTTATTACCTGCAGTTTGCTTTCAGTCTGCTTGTAAACCAGAGAGAGTGGACGAATGATCTCCAAACATTAACCCAAAGCGTCATCAACCTTTTCTGAACCCGCTGCGACTGTCTCACTCTTTATGAAGTGTGTTTCCTGTCGGGACGCTGCCACCGTCAACCCAGAAAACAAACACGCTCACAGTTTAACAAACAGAGCTGCTGGTGTTTGCTCTGAGGGTGCAGTGTGGCTGCAGAGGTGGGGAACAACCCGGCAGAAATCACTCAACTCATTAAGTGTAATTAAGTTTTAAACTCTTCCAAGTGTCCCTGACTACCACACAAACACATGACGACACAGCAGCAGCAGCTACCATAGCCACGACCACTTCATGTTATCAATTTAGATTATATATACACTACCGTTCAAAAGTTTGGGGTCACATTGAAATGTCCTTATTTTTGAAGGAAAAGCACTGTACTTTTCAATGAAGATGACTTTAAACTAGTCTTAACTTTAAAGAAA
>JAVQJD010101298.1:0-14479 GCA_036023655.1 Nannoperca australis
GTGTGTGTGTGTGTGTGTGTGTGTGTGTGTGTGTGTGTGTGTGTGTGTGTGTGTGTGTGTGTGTGTGTGTGTGTGTGTGTGTGTGTGTGTGTGTTTAGGAGATCTTCCCAGTCCAACCCAGACCACAGGGACAGGCCGTGTCTCTGACTAACTCCCCACTCTGCCTGAGTGATCAAACTGCTGGAAGCTCCCCGCCATGCCAGTCCCCTCATCAATATAAATTACAGGGGCAGCTGTTCACTGGCAGACTCCTCCTCTCCTCTCCTCTCCTCTCCTCTCCTTTCCTCTCCTCTCCTCTTTCTCTCTTTCATCCACGTGACTAATCATTGACCCATCAGAAGGTGGAGTATTCTAAATGAAAACAAATACTTATATCATTGTGCCAGTGTCTGTGATGTCTTCTCCCCAGTCTCGCTTACGAGACTGGGGAGAATCAACTTACGTCAACTTACGTCAACTTACGTAGATCTACTGTCTGAGAAAGCACCCACTCTTTTCTCTCTCTCTCTGTCTCCCCTTCTATCTTCCCCATAAGGGGCGGCCCCACGGCAGCACTTTTACCACAAGGGTGTACTTCTCAGCAAGAAGTCAGTTGTGGTTTTCCTGTAAATTTCCCTGACAGTTTTACATATGCTTTGTTAAATGGACTTTTAGTAGCAGTTGATGTATCCCTAAAACTGCCTGTTTCAAGAGATGACAGCAAAAGACAAGGAGCTTAAATTTTGTATTGCAGTTTTTTTCCCACCCTTACTTTGATGGTCGACATCAGATACACGCTGTCACCTTCTTCTGCCTCGGCAAGGCTGCGTTGCTGTGAGATGAGTTTCTGTTTGGACCTGTTGAGGGAGATGGTGTGGAGCGGAGGATCAGATGCAGCAGCTGATTACACTGAGATTATACGTCTCACCTCTAATCTACCATCAGCAGTCTGGGCTCTGTCTCACAGCTCAAATAGCAGAGAGCTAGCTAACACACACACACACACACACACAGGTCGTGTAACCAGGATGCTCTTCCTCAAACAGAGCAGATCTCCTGATTACCTAGAGCTAATGCTCTCTCTGTCTCTTGCAGATTGCTAGATAGATTGTCCACACAACAAGACAAAGGATTGCATATTTACATGAAGTTGCTTTTTAAAATGTATTTATTTTTTAGCCAGGTTAAATAGACACACACTGTGCTAATATGTCCAAATAAGAGAAACACATTACAGTATTATATAACAATCTAATACAGCAACACCAAAAAACTATGTCCTCAAAAATCACCACGGAGTTGAATTTGCAGCCGTAACAAAAGCTGAAATATTTAAGCGTCACAAAGGTTCTGTTCACTATTATTCAAACACTATTCATCCTCCGTTGTATTTAATTTGATTATATTTCACAGGTGTTTGTGTTATTCTGCCAATCCCCTGTATTAATGTACTAAATGTAGAGTGTGTCTGAGTTTAGATTGGGAATAGAGTGGCCAGAGGGAGGCAGTAGTACAAATGTAACTCCGGGAAGAGAGAAAAGGAGACAGACGAGGCATCCTCTCTTCAGTCTTACAGATACGTTGTAGAGAGTCACAGTTTTTTCACCCTATATTTATCTCCATTTTGGTGACAGATTCCTTACACTGATTGAGAAACATTGTCTTGCTCCTGTATCTTCATTTATTTGCTAGTATCTTGTATTGAGTTTCTCTCGTCAGAGATCTGCACTCACATAGTAATAGTGCAGCCAATCTGTTTTAAAGGCACCAGATGATTTAGATTCTTCTGCACTGCCTTAGAAAAACCGAGTGCAGAGTTGCAGTGAAATTGTATCAGTCATTGAGACACAAAGTTATAAAACCAGAGATTGTAGATTTCATGCCTTTGTGCATTCAAAATTTCTCTCATAAAAGGAGTCTGGTGTATGTTTTGAAAAATATGCTAACAGCATTATTAATCCCAATAATGCTCTCTGTGTTCTCACAGCACAATGACAGCTTTTACCCCTGTAAAGCATCTGCTTTACTTCTAAATGACATGGCAGATCCCGTTTGGATTCTGTGAGTTGTAGAATGCAAATACATTGGCTCTGTGAGTTGAGGTATTTTCAGTTAATCAAACATGAGATTTATGGTACTTAATAGTGCTGTACATTGCCAATTTAGGAGAATAATATGTCCCAGTTGCTGTCTAATTTTGCTTGGCAACAGGCGCACTCCTGTGGAATCGCCCGGGGCAGTGTGAGTTGTCTCTGCATAGCTCAGTGTTCCGTGCTCAGTGGTTGTTTGAAGGTATTTCATCACATTGTTGCCTTGATTCAGCTCTGTGGGGATTTGTTAGTTGCACTCATGTGGGAAGTGCATCCAGTACATTGTTAAGCTAGGGCTGATAATGAAGATCAGCCAGCCAGAGTCCCCTGAGCTACACAGAGAGAGATAGTCTGGTGAGACGCGGAGCACAGACATAGTGGAGCAGGACGAGCACACACAGCAATACACACAGACGCAGAGGAATCATCAGCACAAAGCATACAACACTCAACTGTGCACCAGTGTATTAGAGTGAAAAACAGAATACAGCGGCACATACAGTAGATTAGATTAGTATCAAATATGTTGTACTCTGTTGTTCTTACTAAACATTATTCCAAGTTTGTAAAATTGTCGTTATTATGTTTAAACGTTGGTTGAGCAATATTACAATCATTTTAATGTTGTTGCCTTTTTGTTAGGATTGAAATTGACAATGCAGGGCCCCACTAAGCACATCCGCTCTTTCTGTGGAAAGTTATTTGATTCTCAGCATGGTACTAGAACTCGTTGTTTCCTCCTCTCCCAGAGCAACATTGAGCGCTTAAATTGACACAACCTTTTTCTCCCTCTGTACTGTAGGTTATGTTTCATCTTACTCTATTTGTTTGTTCCACACAAAAGAGTATTTTCTTTTTGGACATTTTGGTTTAATCTATAATAGACGGCAATTTTTTTTTTTTGAAATAGGTCAGTGTAATCACAACAGTGAGGGATGGACAGTCACTGTAAAAGGGAAATCAATAGAGCTATCTATTTGTCGTAAACCAGGCCAGCATGATTTTTCTCCATTTTTCCTCTGCTCCCATACTTTTTCCTCTCCAACACAATATGGCAGGTCCTCATTTTTCAGTAAAAGCATTATGTCTGCCATTTTGTAAAATTGCAAATGGCCTTTGTACATTTTCTTTCTTTGCATACATTCTGTGAGTAAGGACACTTCTTTTTATCACCTCCCGGGGGCCCAGGATGTTTTATAAGGAGGAGAGTGGTGAGGGGGAACCATAGGGGTGCATGACAGCTTTTTGTGGGGGGGGTGCACTGCTTTTGTTGGCTCTTAATCTGGTTCTTCTCGTGGTGCCGGCTCTTTCAGAGAATTTGAGCCGGAGTGAAGAGAGGCCTCGTCAGCTTTTCCTCACCCGTTCCCTTTTGTGTCTCACCCGAAACTGAAAGGCCCTGTCTTGAAGTGTTGTCAGACAAGAAAACAAGAGTAAGTGACATGTGACAAGGACACAATGCTTGGATGGGCCAGCCAAAGTAAGCGGCCCCATCTGCTGCTGGTGATTTCTCTTCTGCCGGCTGTCTGCCACCTCAGGTGAGAGGGGCCAGGGAGCGAGGGCTGTGCTGAGATGGTGGCGTCTGCCCGGCAAAAACAGTTGGCATGGTTGGGAGGGCACGGCCGGCCTCGCGCTCACTGCGGCACACAGTCGGCCAGCCTTTGCACAAGCGCAGGGAATCCATCACTCATCAGGTTTCCGGTGTCTCATCACTTTCCCATGGTGTACACACATTCAGCCCGGGACAAGAGTGTCAGCATGTAATGAAAGGTTTGATTCATGGAGGGTGACAGTGGCGGAGGTCATGGAGCTCCTCCAGATATGATCCTGACTGATGCTGATGGGGAAGCTTTAAGATGGGGGACATAATTAAATGTCCTTGTGCCATCATCAAGTTCGTCAGGCACAGCCATACACATAGACTGTCCTCTCATGCTCAGAGCTTATCACTCTGACCAGCATGTATCTGATATTGATGGTCTTCACTTCTCACTGAAGTGCACTTGGAGACAAATTATACGAAACTGAAACGGAGCAAAAAAAATGTGAAAATCTATTGTCAGAAAACATTCCATTATGGATTTTTTATGATATGAAAATTCTGATGCAATATCATGCATGAATAAAGGCGGGTAAAATTAACATATATAATTTGAATTCCTGAATTATTCAGAAGAATGTTGTTGAATAAACCATGCAATGAGTAAGATGTCCCCTAAAATAAAATTCTTTTGAAATATCTTATAACCACCATTTCAAGATCAATAAAAATTGTCACAGTGCAAATATACGGAAAAAACACAACAAACTAGACTGTTTGCATACCGAGCATCAAATGTTTTTTGAAACTCAATTAGATAAATCTGAAGGGAGGATAGTATCTTTCTGACAAATAATGTCATTCTGTTCGGAAACTCGAGTAGAAAAGTCTACAGAGAAGAAAGCAGAAGTGCTCACAAAAGCTTTCGTGATATTATACATTGACATTTGTGCTGATCGTATTGTGAACATTTTGTTGAATTCGCTTTATTAGAGAAAGGCTGTTTTTTCCCCCGTTGCTATTAATTTGTGTTTCTGTGGGTGTGCAGTGCCAGAACAGAGAGATGTGGTTAACCTATTGTGAAGTTAGCCGTCATCATTAAGATTCTACAGATAACAGGCATGCGGATTTCTACTGCTCAGCATTATAGGATCCCAGACATCAAAGGCAGGTTTTCATTCTACTGTGTCTGCGGCAGGGAGAAGAAGAAAAAAGGAGACATGGAGTCAGGAAAATAAGGCAGATTGGGAGAAGAGAGGAGAGCATGTATACGTACCTCTGCAAGTCAGGTGACACATTGCACTATAATGTGTTTGCTGCCACAGAGCTTCTGCATAGTTAGCTCCATGCTAAATTGGTGTCCCCTCTGATTAAGTGGCACAGTCCTTAATAACACCGCGTCTGACTGCAGGTTGGTTCACTTTAAAGATCAAGTTCATTTCTCACCATGGTCATTAAAGTGCAGGTCTGTGTAATTCAAATCAATTCACTTATGGTGGGTTTTTTTTATTGTCTGTTTTTTTTCTCACCTCTTACCTTAAACAACATTGTCAGCCCATACCTTCATGTAGCCTCCTTTTATATCCATATCAATATAAAGGTACTGTCAATAATAGTTTTTTACAAATCTTGTAATACTATTTCAACTTCTATTACACAAATATTACAATGAAGTTCCTCTTAATTCAGATTACTTTCTCTTTTAGTGGGGTGCCATTATGCTTTTGCCATTACATCAGAGTGAGCTGTTCTACAGTGAGAGTATTGAATGTACAAGAGAGAGAAATATGCTGTTCTCCAGTATTGTGCTGGATTACAGAATCAAGGTCGACTCACAAGACACAGAGCAGCATTATCCCTTAATCCTGTGTTTTGGTTTCAAATAGCCTTTTTACACCTAATCTTCGCAAGTAAAATGACAAACATGAATACTGAGGTAGGTATTTAAATGTGCATTACCTGCAATGTTAAGGTCAAAAGCTTATGCTGACTTAAAGTGGCTCTACATTTCGTGAAAGAACAGATGATCATGTGTTTGCCACTTATTTTGTTGCGGCTGTATTACAGAAGAGTCTTGTGATGAAATTCCCTCAGGCGGTTTCAGATGGATAAGTCTGGGAACTTTTCATCCAGACTATAAATCATTTCTTGTTTGTTTTTCTATTTAATTATTTTTTGCTTTTACACGCTGTAATAATTTGAATGAAGATGCTCTTCTCCCCCTTTCATTTAACCTTTCACCAAGTTTCATTTGGCCCGCTGTGCTCGGGCACTGGGAGGACAAGCTTCACTGAGTCAACAGATACAGTGAGTACACCAGTTACAGCGCCGAGGCAGTGTCTCCCCTTGACCAGGCTGGTCTTAGTGTGTCCGTCAGGCTCAGCTGTGGCAGAGCTGGAGGAAACTTAAAGGTGCTGTGAAAGACTAAAAGTGGGCCAGCCGCTGCTGCCTCCTGTTGACCTACCTTGTTCAGAGGGTCCAGGTACAGACTGATGACAGGACTCCTCCTCAGCGGACCACATTACTAATGCGTGAGGGTGCAAGAGGAGCACACCCAGTGATGAATCACTCCCCTGCACCCATGGCATCCTCATAAGTCAAGAGTAAAAGTGTTGAGAGTGCGCTCAGTAAAAAAGCTCCTTGGTCCCGTCCACCATAGAGAAACTCCATCCAGGCCCGGTGGAAGAGGGGAAGGGGGAAGGCTAAGTGGTGCACGTCGCGCATAGCCTGAAGATCTCCCTCAATCTTGAGGAAAACAGTAGTCCCTCCAGTGGGTCACTTGTATTTATAAAGCTCATAGAACTTAGGAAAAGTTACTTTCATGCTTGAACAGAGCTGCTTTTTAATAAATGAGAGTAATCCATATTGCGTTGATGTGGACTGCCTCACTGGACCAACTGCATTACCTGAAGTCACAGAGAGAACATTAAATATGTGTTAGTTTAAGCTAAAACAGTTTTCTTCTGAGGGTTTCTGCGCTTAGCAGTCAGAGGAAAAGACTGCCTCATTATTCACTTTCGTGTTTCAGTGGAGAGAATAAAGGTGAAATTGTTCAGCCTAAAAACAGGAAATTTTGAGTAATTTACAAGTTTTAAAATAGATTTTCTTCTATTGAAAACAGATTTCTTTATGCAAATCTTGTACATCACAGTTTGTTTCTGTTTTCTTCTTTTCTTCTAGCCTTAAGCCAGAAGGTTAACTATTTTAGTTTACACGACTACCTCCCCCCAGAGCTGATGTCAGGCTTTATTGGTGATGTTGGGGGAGTGTGTAAGTTTGACGCTAGGTAATGCATCACACACTCCGGGGGGTCTCCCTGGTATGCTCCTCAATAATGAAGTTCATTCGTTAACTTCTCCCTCAAAGGCCATGTTCCCCTGCTGCCCTTTTCAACAGCCATTGCAACTCTTACCAGAGTCACCCTACCAACAGGAAAAACACATCATCATGCTTTTTCCCTTGACAGGCTCAGTGGTTGCCTTTGCAGGGCATGAAGAATAAGCAGGTCCATTACCAATCCCTCATGCCTGGTTATAGCCATAATTATCACAGGGAAAATGACCTGCTCTGTTTGGTTTGTCGTAGTGGGGCTGCGCCTTCCTAATCACCTCTTCCTTCCCTCCTGTCGTCCTCATGCCATGGAGATGGAGATGGTTTTGGGGGAGTCTTGCCAGTTCATTAGAATTCACAGGGTTCCACCTCCCTGCCTAGCCAGGCTAAGCCTCTCACACAGGCTGCCATGCCTGCGATAATCTCCCCTCCTCGTTCCCTTTCGCTCCTTCTCCCTCTATCCTCCTATCCTGTTCCTTTCTGTTCCCAGGGGCAGCTTTGCACAAAAGAGATGCAGTGCAATTCATTGTTAAATCTGATTTCTATTGATCTATTGAAAAATTGTTCCGTGAGATATATGATAGCACTCCAGCAGCGCTGATGATGTCTACTTACCACTGCCTTTTTATCTGATAAACCAAGTAAATAAACTGATTTATTCCAGTCACTTAAATGACAACCTTTGTTGAATGAATGAGGCACACATTTCTTCAAGGCTGTATCAATCAATTGAACATCCAGTTCCAGTCGGCAGATTGTAAACACTTGTGTAGCTGCTGAAGTGCCCAAAGACAGAAAAAAATGGCCTGTCATTCCACAAAATTTTAATCTAGAAGAGAAACAACTGCAACAATAAAAACTGCTACTAAACAAAATAGTAGTTTTTCATTGAAGTAGTGTAGTGCTTATTTATATTGTTCACAGCCTCTTGCCACCCCCTCACTCACACATGCAAGGGGTCATTTAATGTGGAACAGGCATGCACGTCTGATGTGAAGCTTGTTCGGTCCATGCAGGACAAATTGGCTTTGCTGCCATGGTGACACGGACAGCGCTTTTTTTTTCTTGGACAAAAACATTTGATTCAATTGATTTGAAAATACCAGAGGCTCTTATTTTTATGATTTTTCAGAAATGATTTAAATTTAGCTCTATAAATAACAGTGGCAGTAAAACAAAAGGTTATAGCCTTGTCAACCATTCACTATAAGTACTGTGTTGTTGATTCTGATTACATGACAGTTGACAGGTGTACACTTCACCTATGTAGGAATGATATGCTTTCATATCTCTTCCTTTTGACCCTGCTGTTCTATAAATATTGTGCTTGTGTGTATGTATTGAGTGACAGATGGAAAGAGAGAGAATAGTGCTGAGCTGGCCCTGGGGCTGCTGTGCATATAAAGGATGAAGGGCAGCGTATCCAGTCACTAATATACAGTCATCGGATCAGAGTGTAACTGTTAAGATTGTAAAAAGCACAAGACCTTACCTACAGCTGCCAACTGGCTAGATTAGACGCATTGTTCTGCTACGTGGAAAATACATTAGCCGTAATGAGTTAACAGCATTTCCTGTAGCTACACATTATAGCTTAAAACTTGGGCACAGCAGCTGCGTGTGGTATGTTTTTAAACTCTCACTGCTTTTATTTAAACGTGTCTTTAAATGCAACCCTCCGCAGTCCTCTGGACATAACCCAATAGTGTCCTCTATTTTCACTGAAATAGATATTCCCTTTGTTGTCTGTGTGATTTATTGAAGTCTTCCCACAAGTGGAAGCCCCCAGGAAATTGCCTGGAATGGCCCTAAATTGGTTTATGATTGTGTGGTGTGGGCTGGTGCTGTTATGGTTCTAATATTATGCCCTCCACTCCTTGGCATCTATATTAAATTGATCTGTATTGTTTTCATGGAGTGCGTGTTGGAGCTTGTTAATTCTACCGCTGCTTCAGGCTGGTAGTGCAATTTCAAACACCCAGGTGGCTCTGTGGTGGAATATTACGCTCAACTCTTTAAAATACCTCACAACAAGATTGGGGCACAAAATGAGGAAGTCCATAACTGTTTGTCCTGTGGGGTCAAAGGCTTGGATGTTGGAGGTCTGTCCAGAGCTGGAAGAGTTAACATGGATCAGCTGCATGGTGACGCTGTGCGTGGAATGGCTACTGACAGACTGCTAATGAGGCCATTATCAGCTCTGGTCCTCTCCTCTCCTCCGGGGCCACTAGTGGATGCTCTGCACCTCATCTCAATTGAATTCCATTCCACGGGGCTTGTTTACAGTAAATACATTTACTTGAATTAATCCAAGAGGAGTGCGAGACACATGACCCGGGCTGGTCTAAATGCACAAATGTAGTGTGTTGGGTTTTGTTCAGCTCATTGTCTGTACCATTATTGTATTGAAAGAAACTCTGCCACTCCTGGAGTGGTTGCAACTTCACTGTCTGGATTTTTAAACAAATGATTGACTAAAATGATTCTATTTGTGGCTAGACATTGATCACCGCATTAATACCTAAAGACATTTGACCGTCAGTGCCTTTGTGGCTTAATCAATGCCCTAATGAACTAGTATCAGCATGGTATTGGCATACTGTCACTGGTAATGTGGAGCAGTCAAGGGAGAGTGTGATCAAGAGCAAATGAAGCAGCTTTGCTGGAAACATTTCTCCTTAGGGAGGCTTGGGCTTTTAAGCACAATTAAATATATGTAGGCACTATATTTGTTGTAGAGCTTAAAGGATAGAACAACATCAAGATTGCTTTATTGGTTCAATGTTTTTCTTAAAGGATTGGTTCACCAAAATGACAAATATATATATATTTTTCACTTACCTCTAGTTCTGTCTGGCTATGTAGAAATGTATGTCGCCAACCCAGCACGGTGGAGAGGGATGGACTTTTGTTTGTCATAATCACAATATTTTGAAGAGGAAAACATTTTTGGGGGGGGGCATGTAATGCCTTTTTTAGATGGCAACAGTAGGGAGATGACAGGAAATGGGGGAATAGAGAGATGGGGCAGATTTGAATCACAGACATTGAGCTATGGTGTGAAGCTGTGTCTTAAACCCAAAAAATGACATTTAAAAAATGTAACAGCAATATCTCTGTCCACAGAAAAGGTCCTAGTTACTCTGGATAATCTACAGTTTTCACAGTTTCTTTGGTAGAAAGTATGTTTTTAGTTTTTAGTTTTGTGAATTCAGTGAACCAACCCTTAGAAGGGGAAAGTAGATGGATAGAGAAGACAAATTAGCGAACAATGGAGAGCTTGTTAGACCTGTAGCTCACTAAAAAGTTCTGTCTTTAAATGCAAAAAGCCAAGTCTAGCAGACCATTTTATAACCTTCACGTTTTAACACGTTTTAAAGTAGCTGTTTCATAGTTTTCCCAACCTGTGGGGATTTCAATGAGATCTTCAGTTATTCACCACATATATTGTTAGCAGACAAAACATGTGCTCCTTTTAACTCTCTTTTGACGCTGAGATCATAATATGGATGTTATCAACCTCTCAGATGTTTTGTATAACCAGCCCACAGACTCAACCGCTGCCATCATGTTTTGATTTGTTTTGTAGCTTAACCATAGCTCATTGTAAAACCACAGTGTGTTGCGCCATGGCTGGTTCTAGAGAGACAGATACAACAGCTCCGTTTCTGAGAGACGACCACAGGTAGTGGCAGTTAAAACATGTTCCTGCGTGGGCTTTGGCCCTGACTCATTTGGTGAACTTTAAAGATCTTGAAGGAAGACGCCAACATCGAAATGAGACAACTGCTCTGTCTTTGACATCACATTGTTTTGTATAGTTTACCAGTGCTGGTCTACGCATAGTTTGTATCCCAGACACGCTCCATTTGATGCTATCAGCCTCTGAATTATATTTTGTTCATTAGACGATGTGCAATAAGAGACCAGTGTTGACACAACGTGAGCTAATGTGTTTAGTGTTTCTAATAGATCCATAGAGCTCCTAATGAAACATTGTCATGGGAAGATTTATGTTGCAAGCTGCTGAGTCCTCATTTCCATTGTATATATGGTTAGAAGTACCTTTTATTCAACGAACAGAACACAATGGAAGGCATCAAATGAATATAGATATTTGTTGTGTAAAACAGGAATAAATAAATTATCAAAATGTCTCTTACAATCGCATTAATATGAAATTCTTGCCTTGTGGAAGTGTCATAATTATGTGGCAAAGATACCATGCTTTTGTAGTATTATTAATATTAAACAACTGGAGAGAATGTAAAATGAGAATTTGAAATATTGGTGGTGTAAAAAATATTTTTTCGTTTTAATTTCTATATTTCAAATGTTGCAGCGCCTGAAACTGAAACTGAAGCTGTATGATGTTTGTCTTGAGACAAGATGATATGAGCTCCGGCTTATTCATGGAAAATGCCAAATGCAACGTGGTTATTGGCCAAGGCTGGATTGCACTAAAACCAGAATATTGTATCAGAGAGAGGCAGCTGGTTAGGAGTCAGAACAGATTATCATATGAGAGAGGATGAGCGAGGAAAGGGGGAGGAGAGAGAGAGGTAGGGACTGGAATGGGAAGCAGGGGGCGAGAGCGAGGGGCACAGGAGGGAGAGAGGGAGAAATGATAGCAAGAAACTCATCGCCCGGTCGCTGTGGGGTGGAGGGGATCATCTAAACCCTTCCGTCACTATCTCCCCTTCTTCACCTGTCAAAAAGAGTGTGTGAGAGCCGTCGGAGTGAGAGAGAGGGGCATGCGGGTCCTCTGAGAGGTCACGGGAAGAAGCTGAGGCTCCACTCATCTTCTCTCTGTGTATGGCCCACCGCTGCTCGCAGACATCTGGCCTCACACTGATCACTCATATCTACAGACAGGGAGGAGGAGGAGGAGGAGAGCGGAGCACTTCGATCTTTGAGCCACAGAAAAATTACAGATCCCCTCTTATCCATCCTCTGCACTCTCTTTTTTTTGTTTTCCTCTGCCCTTTTTCTCCCTTACCCTTCTCATCCCCGGCTAGCCTTTTATCCCCTCTTTTACTTTTTACTTATCCTTGACATTGCACCAGCAAAGAAAGAAAAAAAAAAACATCCAAAATAACCAAGAGAGTAGAAAGGGGCAGAACAAGAAAGAGCGTGAAAAACTGGTGTTGGCTAGAACTGGTTCTGACTCTATCCTTGCACTAAAAAGATAAGCCACAGAAGATAGCGAGAGTGTGCTGTGTCTAGCAAGCCGGTATACAAGGCTCTGACTGCAATCAGTGGGAAGAGGGCCAGCTTCCCTGCCTGAGCTCTCAGCGCCCCTACTGGCTGCATGCTGTGCCAATCAAAGGCTAGTGGGTGGGGAGCAGTCAGACATGAACACTGATGTCACAGTCACATGGATTCTGGTGTGGTCATGCTCGGAGGCTGAGAGACAGAGCTGTGCTGGCCAGCTGCTGCTGAGACAGCAGTGGAGGGCTTTGCGCTGGTGATAGTTCTTCTCTTATGGACTCGAAGCTTAATGATGTATTTTGTGATTTCAGCTATGAAAGGTAAGAGCAAAATGCATGCTGATCCTGCACCCTGAGTAACAAGTAGGGAAGTGCGGCTCCGCTATTCAATGCCTGCCAACTCTTTTGCATTTCATTTGCAAGGCATGAGTGTGACAGAGAGGGAGAGAGAGAGGGAGAGGGAGGGTGAAATACAGTAATACGGTGCTTCTGAATGCGTGCAAGTGAATTAAGCTTTTTTAATATTTCTTTTCATGCATGGACAGAATGTAGCTTTTTGTATTCAGAAAGAGCAACTGAGCTTGAATTTCTTCAACCTTAAAAAAACCTGTAAATGAATTATGCTTTTAATTTTGTTATTCTCAGTGTTCTCTGTGTTTTGTCAGTGCTACTGTTGTGTGGGGCGCTGTGGAAACCACAGCCGGTGTAATCTTTGCACGGAGTACGTCTCTGACAAGAACAGCTCCTGAGCTTCAGAGCAGAAGTTTTTTTGGCATAGATGTGAGGTAGCATGCGGAGAGGGGGGACAGAGGGTCGGAGAGGTGGGGGTTACTGTCGCTATTCCTTTCTGCCCCGTTCTTAATCCTGTTGTTCCAGTCCAGAGGACATGTCTGTTCCGCGGGAAGATGTGTGTGGCAGTGTTGAACGTGGGTAGCAGACGGGCGACAAGGCACTGGCGCGACTGGCAGACTGTGATTCTTTGAGTTGATACTGGTGCATGTGTGTGTATTTCTGTGTGTGTGTGTGTGTGTGTGTGTGTGTGTGTGTGTGTGTGTGTCATGCAGGATTAGATGATGATAATATAATAAGTGATGGTGAGCAGCAGCCTGCTGTTGTCTTCATGCAGTCCACATGGACGGTGGTGGTTTCTGATAAATGGATCCTCAGCTGTCAGGACCTGAAACCTCCTCCAGCTGTGACCACTTATGATGTCACGCAGGACGCCGTCTGTCCTCCTCGCCATCGCCGGCGCTACGTCTTCATGACTGCTACCTCTGAGCTGCAGGACGATAATCTGACGTTTCGAGCAGAAGGTGGAAGGAACTTTATTTATTTCGTGCCTTCAGTAGTTTCCAAGAGAAGCTGGTTCTGGAAGTCAAACACCTTTTATTTTCTCTTGGTTGAATCAAAATACTAAAAGCTTGTTGTAATGGGACACGTGTAGTGGACCCGGCCCTGACCCAGCCTGACCCGGCCACAGCCACCAGGAACCTCCTGAACACCAATAATATTCTCACTCGCAGAAAAATGAGAATAAAGTTGAACCTGATGGATCTCTGAATCCGTCCTGGACTGACGAATCAGCTGGCCGATGTCAACGCAGCCTGGACCCCCTAACAGAGACCGAACGCTGCAGGTGGATCCACTCGATCAGAACTAGATCAGAACAAGATCTCCACGACCATGACGTCCAAACTCTCCCTGGGTTTCTGACGCTTGTTAATTAATTGTCTCTGCACGAACATCTGTCGTCTCTGGAGTCCCACTGCGCACTGCTGCGATTCAACGTTTCTACACGAGTCCTTACAGCATGCGTGGTTTTAATGATGAAGCATATGGAAAACCGCCGAGCAGAAGAACAAGTGCGTTTAGCCCGCGACGCTGTCAGCCGCGACGGAGCTGCACGTCGCAAAAACAACGAAATGTGGTGAAATTAGCACAAATCTTCACCACATGTAGTAAATGAGGCGTTATGGACATCAAAGCATGCTGATTGGTTCAGAATTATATCTTCACATTTGATCTTGTATTTGAACCCAATATTCTCACATTCTCCACATTTATGTGAATCGCAGACCGAAATCTCAAAACTTCTATTAAAACCTAACTAAAAGTAACATTGTTATTAAAAGCAAGGCTGCACCTATTGGTGAGAAAGAATATGAGCAGTTTGGTTCATGTTAGCTAACTGCACTTTAGCAGTAAACACAGTTTAGTTCATGTTAGCTAACTGCACTTTAGCAGTAAACACAGTTTAGTTCATGTTAGCTAACTGCACTTTAGCAGTAAACACAGTTTAGTTCATGTTAGCTAACTGCAGTTTAGCAGTAAAC
>JAVQJD010101308.1:0-32935 GCA_036023655.1 Nannoperca australis
AATGAAGAAAATATCAGAATAGACTGGATATAGCTAGAGCAGCGAAGTTTGCTACCAGTAACACAGAAACGCCAATAACCGGAAATGAGACAATACGTTCACCTCAGCACGTCAGCCACCAACCTGTCAGTCTGCACATTAACAGAAGAGTTAGTTCCTGACTTTGTAATGTGCCACTTTCAACTGTACCTCAGTAAGCTGTGTGATTGACAGTAATGGGGCGGAGCAGCCGTGATGTGTTTGTAATAATCTGACTGGAGCCAGGTTCACGTCTATGCTAATGAGCTAGTGTGTTGGTGGTTTAGCATGACTAATAGCGCACATCGCTAACAGAGCTGTCTGGGAGTGAGGAAGAGAGTAAAGGAGAAATAAAGAGGCTTTACGGGAGTGTTGTGAAGGTATAAGACAGTCAGAGAGGAGAGTTGCAGGAGATTGCGTTGTTAGTCTTTGGGGGAAAGGAAAATACAGTTGAGGCCTGATTCCCTTGGCAGATATGTTCAAAAACGCCAAGGAGCAAGGCAAGGGAAAGAAAATTGCCTTTGAAAATGCAGCAGTGAATTTGAGAAAGGACATGCAGCACTTACTCCAGCACACTCTTGAAAGAGAGTGCTTTTTATGAAAGAAAAAAGCAAAAGGGTTATGTGTGTTTGTGTAGCGTTTTGTATGTTGTTTTTTCCTGTAGTTGATTGATACAAGGTCTTGTCATTGAAAAGTCAGAAGCGTTTAATGTATTTGGGTGTGTGTGTGTATCACAGATTAGCCAAATCATTATGACCACTGACAGATAAAGTTGATTATCTTGTTACAAAGCCATGTGGTCCGATCCAACAGAAGAGCTACCGTAGCTCAATTGGTGAAAAAGTTAATGCTGGTTCTGATAGAATGCTGTCACACAAATGTGCTGGTCAAACAAGTCCAATCTATGGAGGCCCCACCTCCACAACTTACAGGATTTCAAGGATCTGCTGCTGACGTCTTGGTGCCGGATACCACAGCACACCTTCAGAGGTCTGGTGCCTCGACGGATCAGTTGTTATAGCTGATTGGTGTATATATTTGATTTATTGTCTTGTCTACGAAAACACTGGAATCAGGTTGGCTGCATATGTGTTTTCATTTCTTACCCCAATCCAGCTTCCAAATTTGCTTTAGTTGACTAGAATTGACTAAACTTTCTTGTCACTTATTTATTTAGTGTGGAGATGTTTTGGAGCTTGCTACAAGTACTCATTCTTTCCTCCTCTCTAACCGTCCGCTTCTGGAGAGTGTGGAATTGTTGATAAGTCGTCTTGGCAGCGTGGCGAGAGTAATCATTTTCCTCCAGATGTTAGAGTTTGGGAAGGAACCAAAAGGGAGGTGAGAGAGGGAGGGGAACAGGAGAAAAACCAGCTGCCGTCACTACCAGTTCCACCCCTCTACATGAAGTCATCTACTCCTCCCTCCCGAGGCGCCCAATACCACCTCCTTCACTCCACTCTGCTGAATTCCCCACATTCTGCCTCTCTCTGTATCCCAGGAGGCAGTCGGGGCAGGCAGTGTTTACTGCTGAGGTAATTGGAGTAGTTTGGAGAGAGCCTGACCCTGGCCCTGCCAAGACCTAAGGTGTGTGTGTGTGTGTGTGCGCACGCCTATTTGTGATGACTGACAGTGAGGCCAGGGAAGGAAAGCAGGCCTTAGCCAGTGTCAGCCCACTAGGGAACAGACAAATTGCTTTTCACTATGCTGTCTGTCTTTTCTGGTCTCATATTCTCCAGCTTTCCCTTTCTTCTTCCTGCATATCTCTCGATCTCTCCACCAACTCAAAGACAATCATTCACGCTTTCTCTTGTACTTGCTCTGCAGCGCTTTTTCCTCCTCCTGATACTCTTTTGTTCCACCTCTCTTTCGCTCTCTCCCTCTGCTCATCATTTCATCTCTCCGAGCTGAGCTGTTAGCTGAGCTGCGTAGACGGTGACTCTTGCCAGATATGAGCAAAAACTCCCCCTCGGTTGCAGCCGTAGACATGAGCAAATTCATCTGACCTAATCCAGGCGACTGTTGTGTTTATCTGTGGGTAAGGTGGATAGGAGAGGGCCTGGAGTCGGGGTGAGTGAGGGTGCAGCCGCTCATCTGTTGCTTTATTGTCATCCACATGCACATACAGCGTATAGCATTGAACACAAGCCCCTATTGTCTGTAACAAATGGCATTAGCTACAGTTTGTATTTATTAACATATGAACATTGGATCTGGGGTGAGGCACAAAAGAGTCGAGCATGGCAGTGATTTAGCATGCATCTAGTGACCTCATCGCAGGCTTGTCAGGTAGTGGCAGTGGGACACGGCTCACCTACTTTAGCTCATCGCACTCCCTCCTCCTCCTTTTCCCTCTTTCCCTCATCCCTCTGTCTTGCTTCTCCCTGATAGCTTTTACCGCTCTGCTGATTTCACAAATAGGCCTCATTGATTGAATCAGATTCTTTTGGATAGAGCAGCTTTATTGAGTGGCTTTCTCGTTGATGGACAGGAGTGTGTGGATGTGTGTTTGTTGCATGTGTGCTTGCATGTCAGGGACGATAAAGGAAAACTTCCTTTCCTCAACCCTCTCATTCAAGCTATTCCGCTCCCAGGAATTCCATCCAGATCATTACAGACACACTCATGCAGCATGCGCACACACACACACAGTAGCAGTGATGGCGTTTTAGTAAATGTTTTATTATGGGTGGTGCATGCTGACTGAGGAGCCTGTTAATTGTGACAGCACCTTGAGCAATGCAACATTAAAGTGTTAACTGCTCTCCCTCCTCGGTGCTGTTCATCAAACATTCATCTAAGCTGTGCTCCTGCAGTAGGAAGCTGGCCCAGTACACCCAGGGCTGCACGCTTTAAGGCAATCCAACCCCACTCCAGCGGCGTCACCAGCATTATCTTTTGGTTTCTCTCCAGTCTGAAGCCATTTTGCCATCAGCCATCTTGCTCGTTGTATAGCTCAAACCAGGGCGCCAGCACTTCCCAAACATCCACAGAGTACGACGGAGAACAAAACCCAAGAAATATCGCAACAGGGAAATTGTATTTTGATTGGGGGAGGTGGCTCGTTTCAGATGTAAAACAGAACGGATCTGCAGACGTTTGGGGGCTTTAGCTAACAAAATGTGTTAGTGAGAAGATGGAGCTATATCAGCAGCACTCCTCTGGGGAAACACACATTTCACACACACACACACACACAGCAGCGCACACCTCATCCTAGCAGCAGTGTCTGTACTCCCCTCTCTCTGCCCTCTATTTTGTCTCTCGGCTCTCAACAGGCAATGTGCCACCTATGCAGGGTTGGATGGATGGTGGCACCCTCTTGCCCCACGCCCATTTAACCCCCACAACCCTGCACATCCATCATCATACAACACACACAAACACACACAAGCAGCCCTTACACTACACGACACACTAATATATTCCAGCATGTAATTGTCCTGAGCAGCAGCTTGTTACTCCCTCATACAACGATGGATCTTGTGAGGGACTAAACAAACCCCCAAACGTGCTAATAATTGTCTTTAAATGATTTTGTCTTTAAAAGGTTAGTCTCGTCACCAAATATTTAGGTGTAGCCACAAAGACACCAAAGATCTGTGGTTCTCCAGTTTGCACCTCGCTCATGAGAGCTAACTGCGCATGAATTGGGAGGAAAGATGAAGTAGCCATTTAAATTACTGGCCTGCGTGTTAGGGAAAGCTTGTGACTAAGGTTGGTTTCAGCAGAGTGGATAGTGTTTATACAGCTCTCCGTACAGTAATAATTAAGACGGAGACAAATGTTTGATTTATTGTTGTCAAACATTTTGTAACACTTTCAGTCCCCTCAATGATTTGCATCTATTGAAGTTGCGTTCTTATTTTGTCTAGTCTTTTTCTCCTTCCTTCCCTCATTTCTCTTTTTTTGTCTAGCAAGTCTGCTTGGCCCACTTCCAAAGAACCACTGATGGAGATTTTAGGGACACACACACACACACACACAAAGAAGGAAGGGGAAAAAAACTGCTGTTTTGATTCGTGGGACTCATTAGCAAAGTGTAGCAGACTTGTTTGTTGCTCCTTTTTTTATTTGTACAAGGTTGTAGAGGTCAAGATCTGATTTTAATTTGTGATGTAAAAAACTAAAGAGGAACACAGCGAGAGATAACGGCACTCTTTTAGGTGTAATAGGCAGATATTTCAGGGTTTGTTCATTTATGTGTACAAGTGTTTACATAGAGATTACAGCATCTAATTAGTAGTGATTCTGGCTCTCCATTGTGGAGGGTTTACCTGCCCATGTTAGCCATGCTAGCCATTGACCTGGGTCATGTTTAATTAGCCTAGCCTGGTTATCATTGTTGATGCTGTATGTCAAGTGGCCCTTTCTTCACCTCCCAAGGCTTTTAGTGAGGGAACAAAATAGGGTTTGGCAACCAAGAGCAATTTGGATGTGGGTGTGCTTGGTTGTGTATACATTTTAGAAACGTTCTAGACAAATGGATGCGCCATTTTTATAATCATAAATAAGATAACTGTAGCTTAGGGGTTGGTTTGATACGATAAAAACAAAAATCCGCTCTGCGATGCACATGATCCAAAGAAATCTTTAAAACATGTATGTTGCATCACTAGTGTTTGCATTAGTAGCCGTTTCTCTGTCTTTCCAGGGAAAATGTTTGTGCTTCAAACCCCCCCCCCCCCCCATTAAAAGAAAAGAGACATGGAGCACAGTGGAGGTAGCGAAGGAGAGAAAGCAGTAGAGAGAATTTCCTTGCTTCGTTAATTGGCAGCTCTGTGGTAAACTAAACATTGCGCACACACACACACACACACAGCTGAATACTGTGACTGCTCTGAAGCCACTGCCTTATATTTAGTCAAGGGAGACCAGCCTCTGTCACTTTTTCTCTTGCTGAACCCTCGCTCTTTCTCTTCCTCTCTCTGTGGCTGTGTTGAAGAGGAGTCTCAGGGGAGGGCTTAACTCTGAGCCCTCGTTCTTTTTTCCCTTTATTTCTCTCTCCCCTTTCCACGTCTTTCTTTCCTTATCGTCCCCTGAATAGAGCGTCAGCCTGTTGTAAAACTTGGTCCAAGAGACAGGCTCTGCGCAGAGATAGAATAGAGAAACGGAGGAGGTTCAGTATCAGCCTTCCTGCTTTTATTTCTGCCACCACCAACAGGCTTGTCTGCCTTACTCCTGTGTGAGCATGAGGCGTTTACATGCAGATGGTGTGTGTATTTGTGAGCTGAAATGAACAAGCGTCCCAATTTTACCCTTTTAGCAGCAAACGGCATGACAATTGTTCTCTTAAGGTGGATCTGAGGTCAGCAAGGCTTCACATGCCTGTCTTTGCACCCTTCCGTTTGGAGAGTAATTCACATACGGCCCCGCTTAAATTATGATGTACAACCTGGAAAATCACAGGGGCTTTTGTGTTGTCATGGTTATTGAGTGTTTGGTAGCTTCAGGGGAAATGGAGTTGGGCGGCGGGGGCGAGGAAAGGAAAGGGGGAGGAATGGATGGGTGGGAGGAGGGGGTGCTATCTTAATTGCTTTCCGTGAATAATTTCAGTCCCCTAATTTGGCAATAATGACAGTAGCTGCGGCTTCTGTATTTATTTATCCAAACATTAATTGACAGGACTGACATTAGCCAGGGCGGTTATTGCGCATTTGATTGCGCACAAGGGAGCAAAGAAAATTACAGTAATTATCATTCTGATATGGATTATGAATATGCATTCCCACACTTAATGTCTCTGTCAGCATTTTAGCAACAACAAGGCACTCTGCCATGACAACAGCACTTTAGCTTATCTCCATCTCTGTTTCCCTAAACCCAAACCAACCGGTGCTTGTGAAGAACAGATGACATGTAGTGTCGAAGTGATTTAGCTAGTTATTGCGAATAGACATTAAAGTTTCTGCTTTTCACAGGCGGAGGGAGAAGACAATTTGAAGAAGATGCAGCTGATGGAGCTAGCGATTCTCAATGGGACGTACAGAGACAATAACATCAAAACACGTAAGTGAGCTGCCATGAACACGCACACATGCACTCCATTTATTTTTAACCATACATGACTAATATTTTAACTGCATACTTAATTATGGACTTTTTTGTGTTGCTGTATTTCTCATGAACTAATTTTGTTTTACCTTCATGAAATGAATGTGTAGTCAGATCTCTTGTGTACACTCCATTTTATCTCCGACCACTAGCAGACATCTCTCTCTCTCAAGCTCAAACAATTCACGTTTACCTACCCAACCATGAGTAGGACAACTTCCATTCCGTTCTACTATGTATTTCTTTCCTCTTCATCCATCCATTCCTCCATCTATCCCCCCCCCCTGCAATCCAGATGCGATCGCTCTGTATCACCTGCTATTGGCGCGGACGCTAAACTTTTAGCACATCGCTGTATACCACTTGCTCATCTCTGCATGTTAGTCACTAGCTCCCACATCTTCAGTGTTTGCTCCTCAATCACCAAATGCATAATCACATGTATGATTTGGATAAAGCAAATCATATACAGCCCAAACATTTAGCTTATTGAGTATATTAGTCCAGAATGTGTGCATTTGCTCTCTGGACCCTTGGTTATGTTCTTAATTATCATTCAAAATGTAATTTAGGCCATTAACTGGGTTCTGTTGTATGCTTGGGCTTACATTTATGAAATGAAATGTGATTAATGTCACTGTTTAATTTTCCTTATTTAACATCTGCTCAAATGATGAACTGGCCCACCACCTAACTATAGTTACCGTAGAGTTAGATTTTAATTGATCTGCCTTTGGGGAAGCTTGTGTGGCACGGCTCACAGCACATGCTAATGCGGAATCACGTGGAAAAAAGAATTTTTGTCTGTTCATTTGTACATTATCCAACTTAATGGGACTGCTGACTGTGTGGAGGATCAACATGTCTTAAGTCGCAAACAGCTTAGCTGGAGAACGTTCCCACTATGCTCAGTGATCGTGACATTCAGGCCAAAAATTCCCGATCAGTCTTTTGCTAAAGCTGCTCTCCACCGAGTGTCCCTCCTCCATGCACAGTCAACAGCTCCATTTCAGTTGGTGTTTGTGTGTTGTTTACGTCACCTATGCCATTTCCAGTAGATGAATGTACAGCTGCTGCGGTGATCTGTATGCTCTGAATGCATTGGGATGGCGGCAGCATTTTGTGCTTCTTGTGTTTTGGTGTGAGGGGGTTATTTTTTTGTTTTGTTTGCCTATGTTGACTTTTCCTTTGCAACAGATTGTGGCTTTTGTGGTTCACCACCATGATCATTGCATGGACTAATTTTCCTTTTTGCCCCCCTCCTCTCCCCTCTCTACCTGCCACTTCTCGTCCCCTCCTCTTTTCCTCCTTTTGTATTTTCACCCCTCACTGTTCATCTGTGATTATGATCAACCACACCACACTTTATCTTTTGTCCTCTTTCTTTCTTTCTACTCCTGTCCTTCGCTCTCTTGCTTATGGCAGCCACCCTTGCATTCTCTCTTGCAGCGGCGGCGGCAGCCGCTCAGGGCCCCCGCCTCATATCGGCCTCCACAGGTCAGGTGTTGCCTCCCCAGGCTCTCCGGCCCCCAACACCAGGTGGGGGCCCCATCATGAACCTCATCCGGCCCTCTCAGATGGCTGCCATGCTGCCCAATGGCACCCCCACCCTGGTGCCTCCCTCACCGGATGGCGGGCTTATCTACACCACCCCTTATGAGTACCCTTATGCCCTGGCACCCACCTCCCTGCTGGAGTACCCCATCGAGCACAGTGGGGTTCTAGGTAAGAGAGCCTGGGGAAGCATAGGTACAGCGGCCAACTTTAGCCAGCCTGGACATGAGGCCAGCTTGTTTTACCCCGGAGGGGTGCTGGACGCAGCTTCCATGAGCCACAGTCAGGACTTGTTGAAAGGTAAATATGTCGTGTCCACCTGAAGATCAAAAACAGATGGTGAAGCTCTTGGTATTAGGATGACCAGCTATGTGGCTCATATGGACACTGTATTAAAATGGCAAAGGGGGACAGAAATTACCTGGTGGAGGGCTAGGCTCTTGGAAAGTTCTCTTTTATAATTTAGACTAAGGTTACTTCACTGTTTTTAGTTCCGCTCTCGCCAAACATTTATGCTCTCAGGTTTGACTCTTTTCTGCAAGGTTTATATAGGAGGAGTTGCCCCAGTGTGAAATGAGGCACGCTGACAGAAACACTGCTCTCTAACCCTTTCATGCACTGGCCTGGAGGCATATTCAGTCTGGCGGCAGATCCCCTCGGATTTCTGCAGCTTTTGAAATCATTTCTCTGTGCTGTTCTCTGCAGGCAGGCCTTGATGCCTGTAGATAGTCCCTCTCTCACTCCCACTGGGGATGTTCATTAAATTCCTCCAGTCTCCCCTTTTTTCTCCTCCTTCCCCTCTCTCCGTTGTCTTAGTTTCACCCCTCTTGAACTCGAGCGCAGTGCTAATACCTGACGTTCCCCTTAGTTTCTGTGTCAGGAGTACAGTTCAATATGAGGGCCTATACATTATTTTCATTCTCAGTGGTGCTTTAAACTCAACGCATCTGCTACCAAAGAGACAGCTGATCGTCTATCAATGAAATGGAGTCTGATATGAACACCATATGCCGTAGTTAACAACAGCAAAGCTGTTCCCCATGTTCAGACAGAAGAGGCCTTTGTCAGTTGCTTCCCAGCTTGAATTTGACACAGTACTCCAAATGTTGTCCGCGGCATCATCTGGCAACAGCAGTCACAAGTGATTTTTAGCTGACCTGTGTATTTGTATCTGGGAGTCATGTGTAGAACAGACCGGGGCAGCTGACTGGCTTTTCTCTCTTTTGAACTTGCGGGGTTACACCAGCTTAGTGCATTTTATTTACTCACACTATCGATTGGTGCCTTCAGCAACACAGGGCCCTGTGGAACACACTCCTCACTCTCGCACTCGCGCGCACACTCATGCACTCGGCTCGGCTGCCCGCGCTACTGTATCTAGCCACCATTGGCTTCTCTCAGAATAAAGAAATGTCAGGCCATCTGCTTCTTCAGAGTAGTTGTAGGTGGCTGCGTAGTCAAAAGCCAAAATTCGCTCTTCACTCGACAACACAAGAAACAAAATCCTTGTTGAATTTTGGAACTTATTTCATGTGTTCCCCTCTTCCTCTAGGAGGGCTTGATTTAATTTATATTAATTCCTGCACGCATTTCATTTTTGTAATACTTGCACATGCATCGACACACGAGCGGTTTGTTTGCGTGACATAGAAAGAAATCAGTTGTGACAAATATAGTTTGAAAATTACAGCCTCTGCCGCCAGTGAGCAGATCGACCTGTAGAGATATGGTGAAAAGAGGGAAAGAGAAAATGAAAGAGAGAGAGAGGGAGAGGCAGGTGGTGTCTGGCACTATTCAATTACCATCAGAGCTGTATTGGATTTCCCCACCTTTCAAAATAAAGAGACAAATTTCTCTCAATCCCCCTCTGGATCCCAGAGGAAGAATCACATTATTTTTCCAGACAGCCCAGGAGCCTGTACCCTTTACCTGCCCCCTTTTTCAAAGAGTCCTCCATATAACTGAGCACTGTGGAATTTTATTACTTAAGTTATGCGTTTTTAAATGCCACGTTAAAAACGCCCAAAAATATGTATTATTTTTTTCTACTGCATTTTTCTACACATAAAAAAAAGAAAAATAGATAAGCGTGGTGTGTGTGTATATGTACTATAATCTGTATTAGGTTGCTATTCTATGTATTGTTGTATTATCCAAGCATTCTAGTGATAATAGTAAAAAATGTGAATGTTATTACTGTAAAAGATGACTGTTTTTCCCCTGCTCAAAGTGAATGGTTTCTAACCTTGTGGACCTGTTACAATCTAGGTGCAATGGCTACTAAAGTGAGACGGCATGACACGCGGGTCCATCCTTACCAAAGGATTGTGACCGCTGACAGAGGTCAGTTTAGTCTCTTAGCTACACTCAATGATTATTATGCCTATTATGCCTCAATGCCTTAGTTGGGAATTTGTATATTGTCTATACTGTATTTTGTGTTTTCCTCCCCCACCTCCACCACCACCACCACCTTTCCTACTCCATACATCCACACACCAGCTAAATGGTTGCTTGTGGTATGCACATTTTGTTTACATTTAGTACTCAACATATGCAGTATACCGTATGTAGACTGTGTATATGTCAAAGCTCAGGCAAAAAGTGATCTGAACAACTTTTTGGTTCATGCAGCTGTGAAGCCAGGGAAGGTAGTACTTTGCAGGCAGTGTTGAAGGTGTATAATGACATTCCTCTGATGTGAGATTAGAGCCTAAAATGGGGCAGGCCTGTTCCCATACATGATTTATCTCCTCGGCTCATAAGGCGCAAAGAAAAAGGAGAAGCATTTCTATACTGTATCTGAGGGACCGAGTTGGCAGAAGACAAGTAGCCATGCTGCTACCAGGCACCATTTCATCTTGAAATTAAAATTCATTTTGCATTTTATTTTTTCTATGGAAGATAGACACGCACAGACATAAGCCGAGGTAGCCTGCATTCTCTCCAGTGTATTGCAAATAGATTGAAATGAAGCTTAAATACATTTTTACTATTTCAGTTGTACATGAGGTACTGTCATTTTATATTTGAGCATTTTATATCAAATGTATTTATGGTTCTTGTGTATATTTATATTATATGAAAATATACTGCTAAATAAAGAGAAAGAATCGGAAAACATCGATTCATCTATTCATTGCACAGTTACCAGTAGTCACAGATATCCCTCACATAACATTAGTTATTGTAAGTCTCCTTACAACTAATCACACTGTTTGTAACTTGCACTCCAACTTGACAGACACTAAAACACTAGATTTTTGTTCTTATTTTGTTTGTCTGTTCGGCCTCTTTGCTTCTGTTTTGTGGTTTTGGGGGCAATGTGCGCTTAAATTAAACCACCAAGCTACTTGATTTAGGGTGGGGGCTTAGTAGTTGGGATCATGATGTGACAAACGTCATGATTATGAGATTAGCTGGGTTCATCTCACATTGGGATTTAGGAGCAGGGGGCGACATAAGAGATTGCATTCATTTTATTGTTAAAATGATGTCATTCCAGTCTCTTCTTGCTGACACTAATATCCTTTCTATCTTTTTTTTCTGTTTGTTTTGTTTTTGTTTCTAACCACCTAGCCGCCACCGGCAACTAACACATGACCTTCTGACCTCTGAACTCTTCACCCAATGACGAGCCGCCCCAAGCCTGCCTGCTGATCAGTTAACTGGTAATTGCCTTTTGCTAGCCTCTCGGACGCAAGTGAGAGAGAGAGAGAGAAAGAGAGAGAGAGGCGCCTGCCCGTACAGTTACCCTAACACGTTCTGACAAAACAAAAAAAATAGAAACCAACGCAGAATCTTCACAGAAACACAACAAAACCCAACAAAGTTGTGTAATATTCATTTTTTTCCCTCTGTTCATTGAGTTCAATTCCCATTCTTTCTCTTTCTTTTTCTTCATTAATCATATACTGGGTGGATGTGTTTTGTGGTATTACTCATAAATCTGCACTGAATTATATAGCAATAAAGACCCCCCCACCCAACCTGCCCCCCCCCCCTTTAATTGCTCTAATTTGGTGACCTCGCTTGTATGAATCAAAGTTCAGTATCTATTTGACGCAAACCGTTTGGTTTCAGAGTAATGACATAATCCCCCTCCAATGTCGCCCCCCACCTGCTCCCACCCCTGTTTCAACACCCACCTGCGGGGAGAGAAAAAGAAATGGAAGGAAAGAGAACATACACTCACATTAACTTGTTTAATTTCTGTCATTTTTCACATGTAGTGCAGTTGTTGAGCTCTAAGATGTAATTTTGAGCTGACACATTCTGGGTGTGCACCTCCAAACAGCTTTCTGTCGGTTTTTAAACAAGCATGGCTCAAATGATTGCTTTTTGTTTTTGTGATTTATGTGTTGTTTTTTTCTTCTCTTTTTTATTTTATTTTATTTTGGCTTTACTTTTTAGTTATTTTCTCCACTTGATTTTGGTTTCTCTTTTGTTTATATTTGACTTTGATTTAAGTAGCTGTGCTTAAGTTGACTAGCTTAAATAAGGCAGGTGGTTATCGCAATCTGATGATTGAAGTAAGGTGCAGAAAGTAAGAAATGAAGAAGGGCAAAATGGGGAGGTCACTATTTGGGTTGTTGGGTCTGTGTGTTTGTGTGTGTTTTTAAATAATACTACAATGAAAGTAGGGTGTGCTGAGGCTTCGGGGACATTGGAGCAGTGCTTATTAGCTACTGGCCATTGCTATGCCCCCATCCACACTACATCCATTAAACAGTGCCTGATGTATTTCGAATAAATATCTCAATGAGTTAGCCGATACGTGATTGAAAAGACAAAAAAAAAAAAAAAAAAGTATTATGTGTGCATATTTAGCCAAAGGGTTTTCCAATGAATTATACAGTCTATCTGCAATTATGCATCTGTCTCACAGAGGGCTCTCTTTGTGATTTTAGAATTTGGAAAGGTGTGAATTTGTGGTGCCTGCCTTCAGCTGGAACAGACAGCCGGTCAGTTAGATGATTTTTGACCCACTAATGCTCAATTTTTTTTTTCTAAGGAGGCGAATGCTATTAACACTAAATCAACATACTCAATTACAGTACATTGCTAGAGGGAAGGGCACTTTGAAGTTATGTACATAAATGCTTTTCTCATGATACTTGGCTTCAATATTCAGTTGTTTCATCAGCCACATTGCCTAAAGAGTGTTCATTTAATCACTTTTCATTTTTTCATCTCCACATTTGGTCAGTTTTGTTTATTCTTTTTTCAGTTTTTACCCCAGTTAAAATCAATTGGGACGTCAGGTGGGCAAAATCTGAGCCTTCCTGCAATTAGAACAAATTTTTTGTTAGTTATTTTTGTGATGAAACACATGACAGACCATCCAAAAGCGCATCCACAATGTGTCACACCTCCTTGTGATCGTAGTCTAGCCCCCAAGCCCACAATCTTTTGTTCAACTCTCTCAAGAAAAAAATAGGATGTGAAAGCCATGCCTGCCTGTTCGAATTGCTTTATACATACGTCTTATATATATATATATATATATATAAATATATATATATAAAAATGTAGATATCTGTCATTGCATATACAAATACAGAAGAGAACAACAAATAGATAATTTTACAGGGTGCTGGAGAAGAGAAAAAAAATTGAAAAATCTATTTTTGGCAATTTTAGCTTTTGATACTTTACTTGCAGTTACAAAATCAGAAAAAAAAAGTTTTAAAAAAAAGTTTAAAACAGTATAGGACGGAGAAACAGAAAAAAAACTGAGTTGAGGGTGAAGTGCTGTTACCTTGGATATGATTGGAAAGGAAGACGAAGACCAAAACAGTCGTAACCCTTGAAGCGTTAGCGAGGATCCAGAGCGAGACCAGATGCCTAGAGTTTTAAAAAGATCAAATCAAAGTGCCTTATCAACAGCGGTTTCTGTTTTCTGAGTATTCCAGTTGTGTTCAATAATATCCAGCACCCACCGAGATGGCGCAGAGAGGAATGGCTAGTGTTACACGCTCTGAATAGTCGAGCAGGGTAGCTCCCACCATATCGTGGTGTTACCGCAGTTATTCTATGCAAAAAGAATAGCAGTCGTTTTGACCAGCTAAAATATGTGCCATGGTTTTGTCTTCCTGAAATGATTTTGTTTTTCTCTTTATTTTGTTTTTTTCCTTGACTTGATGGCCCTTTACTCTGCTGTATGTGCAGGTTTTGTTCTTTTTATTTAGATTTTAAAGATCATATGAAATATTGTGTTGATTTTTGGTGACTGTGACTTACTTCCTAGAACAAATTGAACTGCCAATAGCAAAGCAGTAGTCTGCCAAAAACATGTCGTGATCATGAGCTGAGAAAAATACATAGCATTCAAGGGAACGGATACGAAACGGGAGGTCGTCCCCGTCGGCATTAAGCCCATTTGTTTCAACAGCTGCGAACTGAAAGCAACCCCCAGTCCATGTCTCTCGATGTCAATTTGACAGCAAACTATCAATACAATCGCGAGATTTATAATGGACAAATGAAGTGCTGGATAATGAAACGAGCAACTCCATTTCACAGCCAAATAGTTTTCAGTTATTGAAACAACTGACAGTTTATTGCTCGAAGGTGAAAATAACTCGTAATATTAAATTGAGGAGTTCTTAAAAACCAATATTACCCTTGACAGTTTGTTTTTCTATTCATAGCTCTTTCATCATGCTGTTACACCGAAAGGTCAATGAGTTTTTCTTTTTCAGTGTTATTATTTTAAATTGAAATGCAATATTAAAGTGGAGCAAGAGATGGCTATTCAGCATTTGACAGTATTAAGAAAATTCCCTCTGCAATGTTACAACTTGATGTGTCATTGTGAAAGGCTGGATAAGTCCATCAGGTGAAAGGTTAACTCTATACCTACCGTATTCTCTCTGGCCTGCCTACTACATGTATGATAATGTAATTAACAGCCATTGTTACAGGTTTATAATGTATTTTTCTAATCTCATTTTATATGTATATTAATCATGTTTCTGAGTGCTTTTTTTTTTATGAAACCCACTGCAACTTCACCCCCCCCTTCTCCCAAACAACCCCCTCTTCCTCACCCCCCCTCCTCTTTTACATCTTGAAAACTGTCTCTTGTGGGGAGTGTTGCCTTTTCCCTGTTATATTTTGTTTTGTTTTCTTGCCAATTCCCAGCTTGTTTAACTCATTAGCTACTTTATTAGTTTTCTTGTCATAAGTATTTTTACATGCTTGCATTTAGTTTCCATGGTGTATGCTGTTATTTTTCTTATTAACCTCTTGGCATTTACTTTAATAAAACATTCTTAGTAAGAATTTTACTAACTTGCTGATATTTGTCTTGTGTTTTTAACCAGTTTCATGAATGTATTACCTTGGTCTGGTTCACGGACTAACACAATTAAAACTGGTGTCTGCCACAACTCACACTGACTGACACCACATAAGCGCGCGCACACAAACACACTAGTCAACGGTGCACATATGCTCTACATACAATTACTGAACACACACAACCTAACTGGAAACTGCACGAGTTGATAAGCGTGTCTCCTCCTCCCCCCCCCCCCCCGCTCACGCACTCTCACCTCTGTGCTGGACAAATCTGCTGACACTCTTCATACTTGCCCTCCCCGCTCAGTTCCAACACCGCTGCCTTGTCTCGTCGTCTCTGTCACAGACCAACTCTCTTGTTAGCTGTCCTGTCCTTCTGTGTCACTGACCCCGCGAGACAGCAGGAAGCGTCGCCGGGGGGGGGGGGGGTGTATAACCTGCACGTTACTTGAGGCCACAGGTTAAATTCTGGGTTAGCTGTTCCCTCTTGAACAAAGCACACTCTTGATTAAAAGGGTGACTTTGGTACACAGTGGTTGGTTAAAACCTAATCCCTGAAGATAAAACACTCATTTTCCACAGACATCCTCTTCCTCGAACCATTAGTTAGTGCGGGATAATCTGCAAATGCACTGCATATTAGTCATCTCGAAAGGATACATTTTTACTGTGAATTATGTAGAGCAGGACATCTCATCAGCACACATTATAGATGGAGTGAATTATTTACAACAGACACTCGTGATCGTCTAAAGCTGTCCCCGGTCTTTATTTTTTTTTCTCTCTCTCCATCGCTTCCATGGCTTGTCATGCCTGGATAGCAGCATTGCAGTTATCACCAGCTGTTGTCTGTTTGGTGAACACTTCTCCCCATTCGGCTTATTGATATAACTGCTAATACTGGGCCATTTGGGAGCATCCATAATGCTTAGACACACACCAATACGCCATGCCAATATGAAGTACTTTGGGATCAAAACAACCTTAGTATTCCTTCCAGAGTACAATGCTGATATGGCTTTCAGCTAGCTAGCATTTGTTGTTTTTTGGGGGAAAGTTGTTGGGTTTTTTTGTCTGAAACACTGCCAGTATGTGTTGTTCATTCTACTTTTTGTGTCAGTGCGCTCGTCGCTGGGTTCATTCAGCTCTCTTCTCTCTATTCAGCCTTCTTCCTCTACTAATTCAAGGTATTGACACTGACACACATGCAAAAGATTAACTTCAATAATCCTGATTATTACTTTAACCCACTGAGTGATGCCTCCACAGTCTTTTTTCCCCTCCTTTTTAAAATCTGCACCTCAAAAACAACTTGGCCTTAAACTGTTGCGATTCTCTCCATGTCTCGGCAAGCAATGAGCAAGGATTAAAAGTGTCTAACATCAAACTTAATATTTCTCTCTTCTGGAATTAACATTTTGTGTCTCTGATCTGAAAACGCGTGTTTTTCCCCCCCCCCCGCCTATAACACCTGCATGTACACCAGCAAATGGAGACAGATTGGATTAGTGGCAGCCAGCCTAAATTGTTTTACCTCCTTCAATACATTGGTGTCGGGAGCCATACGCTTTTTTATATTTATTAATGTAGGATCAGCCTTTTAATGTTTTTGATTGGCTCCCGTGTGCCGTAATGAGCAACTTGAGCTAAAATCCGTCCACTGGCAGTCGATATATTCCTGCTGTCACGAGCTTTTTCCTTTCATACCTCAGAGAGGTTTTCAGTGGCCCACCGAGCCACCAAGTGGCAAGTTACTTTCCAGAGCACAATGTATTACAAACACTGCCTAAAACATTGCATCTGTGAGTTTAAAAGTGCCTTTTTGCCCAAGAGATTGGGGAAATTATATATTTTTGTACTTTATCATTCAAGTGCCAATTTTCTGTCTCCCTTTATCTCGCCAAAAGCTTTTTTTTTTTTTTTGCACAAAAAAACTAAATGCCCACGCCTTTTTAGTTTTTTGTGTACATACTTAAAATAAAAACTGGGGATGTTTGACCAAAGATTGGGAATTTGGTCACAGGCATTTCCCACCATTATACTATGGTTTAATGGCTCCTGTTTTGAATTTGATCAGCTGAGAACTTTTTTTTTTTGTGATTGGACCACAGTATGCAGTAAATGCCACAGTGTTTGCGTACTGCTGCCGTCTCTGGCCAAGTTCTCAGTGTCTGTCCAAATCTGTCGCAGGGCATTCAGTGCATTTATCTACTAACCACCTTTTCACCTGTCAATCTTTTATTTTTCTTCTGTTCTGTTTAACAAACATTCCTCCAATGAGTTAAACGGCAGGTTAACCAATCAGTATCGGTCTCAGCGATGAAGCACTCAGGTGGTTAAAGGGCAAATGCTACCAAAATACAGAATGAGAACAATTAAAGCCCCACTGGAATTTTTTTTTACTGTGATAAATATGCATAAAAGTATAATACATTTTTTTCCTAAAATTATACTAGTATGGTATATACTGTAAGTTCCTCATCCATATAGTGGTGCACTAAAATCTGTGAGATTTCTTCTTTTTTTGTGGAGTTGTAAGTTTTTATGTGAAGTAGCCTTTATTTTGTTTTGTGTTCCCTTGTCTTTATAGAGGGTTAGACTGAGAATTCTGAATAGGGTGTAAAACATGTAATGCCAGTTTTTGTTGCTCACGCCAAAAAGAAAAAAAAGAAAACATAATGTCATGTGTGCAATAAAGAACCATATTTACAAGCTTCCCTCTGACTGCTCTACCTGGACTGGTCCTTTTGCTTCTGGGCTCTGCTTTTTTATCAGTGACATTTCTTCTGGATTTGCGGAGGCTTTTTCTGGGGGCCGGTTTTAAAGGTAGGTGCGCCTTATTTCCTGGAAACAAAATGTGAAAGATCAACTCTGGCAAAATAACTCACCTAAGCCCTGAAAGTGAGATCAAGCCCTCTGTTGGATTTTAGTGTGATGTTGTTGAAGCGTTGACCTTCTGCGTGGGTCATAACAAAAGCTTTCTCTCTGGAGATGGTATTTAGCGGTCAAATCCATTTCTGACTGAAGTCATTTTTAACGTCTGGGCCGAGGAACAACTGGCACATTAATCCTCAGCATTTCACTCCAATCTAGTGCAGTCAATCATTTTGCACCTCCATCGACCAAGCATGACAGATGACATGAAGTAGTGTGGCATCAGGTTAATAGTTCATACTTCTTCTGCAAGCTGAACACCGATACCATTTAAAGACGGCTCTATTTTGATAAAGGCTGACGATAGTTGTGTGTCATTGCGTCGTTCCTGCACACAGTGAACTCATCACAGAGGTCAAAACGTTTCTAATAGAAAGAGTTCCAACGCTGAGATTCTCATAAAAGGTATTTCAAATTCTATGTTTCATGCCTTCACCAGCATAATCAAATTGATCCATCTCTGACTCTGTTTTCTCTTTAACCCTGATATTCTTTTTGAGGTCTGGGGGATCCCAAAGCCCTCTTTAACAGCTCCCACAATATACTTCTCTTCTATCACTGTAATAATCCCTGACTTTTCCTGATTTTAATGAGAATTGTAGGATAAAATACAATTATTCTCATGTGCTCAAAGTCTGGGATCGGTGGGACTACGATTGGGACTACTCCTTGTGCAGCAATATGCCTCTTAAATCCTCATTGAATCATTGGAGCTTAAATTGTAGTTTGTGCATTAGAGGACCTCCCTGGGGTCTAACATCACTATAACATACTGCATTTCTTTGTAAATTATTTTTGGCAAACAAAAAAACACATTTGTCACATAAAATAAGAAATATTTCCTTATTTGGTGAAACGACAAATGCTTTGTTAATTCTTTTGTTTAATCACCGTCATTAAATGGGAAAGATCAACTTGTGGCAAAGGAAAGGGTTATCGCTTCAATACTTTACATGTTGGGTTCAGAAAAACTTTTTAAAATATACTGATCGACAACACTGAGGTTTGTGGGATCCTAAACAACCTGAGAATCTTGACTGCTGCTGCTTCCATGTATCTTCGTTACATCAAAGCTGAAAACGGAAGCTAACAGAATGACTAAAGGTATGTATATTATGATGGAAATTCAATTAATAAAATAACACATGACTCCCTTAGTTTTAAATATTTTTCAATTTTTTGGCGTCAGTACGAAACTACATCTCTCAGATCTGGCACATAACATCCAGACATTTACCCTGATTATCAAACACATCATGGCAGCTCTGGGTCACACGGGGGGATTCGGGTGCATGTGCCCACAGAAGCAACACAATCCCTAAACCTGCAGTGAAAGCGATGGCAGCCTGATGATTGTCAAACTGATGAGTCAGTGCTGCAGTTCCTTCCCATTTGCACCAGCACACGACTCCTGTGGGCTTCCTGATGACTTCTGACCTGTGACGAGGTGCAGCGAGCCAGCTGTTGTCACACTGTGAAAGCAGAGCAGTGCGGCTGTACAGTGGCAATCGCGTTCCCACTCCTTTTATTTGGTGCAATAATAAGAACGAAGCACTTTGAAGTGGACGTCTCATTACGCCTCAAACTGGCAACTCTGCAGGAAAAAAAAAAAGAAATCCAAACGACAGGGACAAATCTTCCTCTCTCTGCTCCCCTCTTTCCTCTCATCCTCTTGCTGGAGGACAGAGCTGCTGCTGAGTAGGACGGTGGGGAGTAACGGTTCGCGAGGGGGCTTTTGGAAGTGACTCTAATAGCGCGCAGGAAGCGGGGAGTGAGAAGAGAGACGGAGACGTGGAAGTGAGGTGGAGGGTGCTGATGGTGGCTTTGGCCTCCGGGAAGATGCATCAAAGGAGCATTTGTCGCAGAGACCAGCTGGGAGACTAATCAGAGAAAGAGAACTGGTGTTTGTGCGTGCGTGTGCGTGTGTGTGTGTGTGTTTTGAAGGGATAGAGTGGAAGGGTTGCATCAGTAGTGACAGATGAACCAGCTTCCTGTGAAATGAATATAGGGCATTCATCAGAGTGCAGCTGTTTCTCTCTTTCTGTCTTGCTGCCTGTGTGTGTGTGTGAGAGAGAGAGAGAGAGAGGGAGTTGTTTTAGAGTGCACAGTTGTTGCAGGTTTCAAGCTTAGATTGATGAATGAAACTCTATAGTTCTTTGGGCACCTGTGACACAGTCTAGCAGCTGGATTTTGTGTGCTTTGTGAGTGTGTGTGTGTGTGTGTGTGTGTGAGTGTGTTAGAAAGAATGAGAGAGTGAGACCGTAAAGGGAAGAGCAGCAGTTGTATTTATTTTGTGGCTGGAAAGGGTATTTCTCCTTCAGGAATCGGTAACAGAGTCAGTTTGTGACTCTTTCTGAAATTCATCGCTCTGTATTGTAAAGCACAGGTGATTATGTCCTCAAGAGAGACAAAGCTCCCGAGAACATTTTCTGCTTCTCTCTGATAGCTGAAAATAATATGTCATGTGATCTCCTGCTTCAGAAGTACTGGCGAAAAACTCCTATTTCCTCTTGAAACATTTTTATTGTGATTTGTCCACAACCACGTCTAATCAGACGGGTCAGGTGGTATTCCCATGGTCTGTCACTGACGGACAAATGTCAGTGTAAGAAGTCAAATCGCCGACCCATCAGTCATGTCACTCTGGCTTCAGAAAAAACTGATGAATCTTCCTCGCCTGTCTAGCAGGCTGTCCTGCTGCTTTTGTGCTGTTTTTGTGTTGAGTGATCTAGACAGGTGTGAATACTGCAGGCCTGCTGTGTCACCTAATGCTGACAGAGAATGTCTAACAGGTGTGTGTGTGTGTGGGGGGGGGGGGCAGATTTGTGCCCACTGTCTGCATATCCCCCACTCACAAGAGTTGTACAATAAATAAAAAAAGCCGTGATGTACTGCAAGCCGCATTCAGCTCAAGTTGAATTCAGTGTAAATGTAAGTTGTGGTTGTCGACCAGGAAATAACAGGTTGTGTCAGCTACACTGTGGTGAATACATGTAAGAGATTTCTGGTGACAGGAACATTTTTTGTGATTGAGGAAACATGTCAACACAGTGAATCAACAGTCGGAGAAAATAAAACCTGGAGTCAGTTTAAGTGTCAGCAGGTGAAATGTCTTCTAGTCCAAAGCTCTTCCCTTACATCACACAAAATGGCTCCCCATCTGGAGTTGTTTACAAGAGGCAACAACTAAGACTGAATGTTGAGATTTAGGATGCATCTAAATGTTCCTGGTGGCTCCAAGAAAGTTTCCATCTGCATTAAAGGTGACAAACCCAAATACAAACTTCATGCACAGGGACTTTGCCTCTGCTAGTATTATTGCAGCTTTGAGATGAAACTTGGATGAAAATAAAGAGGAAGAAAAAATCCACACTTTTGAATCACTTTATTATACTGTCAATTGATCCCAGTCAGTAGTGTGCATTGGAACGGTGGTTATTTGCCCTTTTCCAGAGAAAATTAAGTGATCCGACTCTGTAGCACAAAAACATGCATTGTAAAATCTCTAATATTGTCTTGTACCAAATGCCCTGGATAACAAGGTGATGTCATGTTCAGTCCTGATTGCCCATATATAAGTTTCAAACCCAACCTTTGGAATTATGGAGTTTGGAGTAGTAATTTGCAAATATTGAGAGACTGAGATGGTGCAACTAACTGTTAAATCAGGAAATGTTGGACTAATGTTTTCCAGCATTTAATACTCAGCCATTACTGCTTGCATTTCCCTTCTTATCCCCACCAAGCTAGTATAAATACAAGTTTCTGATAGCTTCATGACTCTGTGACAGTGTAAAATATATCATATGACAATCAGGATGTGCTGTGTGTGGGCCTACGTTTATAGTTTGCACAACCTAACTGGTGCTTTTGTTATATTCATGCTAGCAGCTGCAGTACTAGCGGTGAATATAAGCTGTCTGTGTATTGTCAGTCACAATGTCTGTGCTACTCCTCATATTTAAAGTGTCTTCCAAAGCTACACTGTGGCGCGGAATCAAACTCTAGGCTAATGTAGCTCTGCTAGCTTGCTACAAGTAGGAAATGTCATCCCGCCTGTCTAGCAGCATACAAGCTAGCTGTGCGCTGCGTTGAATCTAGTTTCGGCTATTGTTGCTGTTGCAAGAGAGATTTTCATGATTAGAAAAAAGACTTCAGTGATGTGACGGTGATCATAAGGAAAGGTGGTCACCCCAAAGCCACACACACACACACACACACACACACACTTTGAAGGGAGCTGACCTTCCTTTGACCAGGTTCCCCAGTGATTTGAACCCTGGCATGGCAGCAGTGTAAACATTATTTCCACACACATACATAAACATAAACACAGTCACAAAAGGAGCCATAAAAAACCACTTCCCTTCATTTTCACAGGCTGAGAATCTTTGTCTAGATGCAAGAATAACTCCTAATCCTACTTATCTGGGAAGTGTGTGTGTGTGTGTATTTTGCATAGCATGTACAGGTGTGTTTGTATCAGGGTTCACTTTGAAATAGCACAATTCTGTTACTGTGTGTGTGTGTGTGTGTGTGTGTGTGTGTGCGTGTGTGTGTTCAACCTGGGAAATGAAAACGCTGACCCAATTTAATACACCTGTGTCTCGCTGCACTCTGGCCCAGCACTCAATCACAACACACACACACACACACACACACACACACACACCTCAAACCGACTCCAGTGGAGAAGAGTTCTCAAACACCACATAATCCCAGAGCACTGCTTCGGCTATACAGATAAATTCAACCAATTCAAATATGGGAGGTGCCCTTTCCCATTTTTTTCCAAAATTTTTTCACTTCAAAGTCAAAAAATAATAAAGCCGGAGTTATAACTTCTCAGGAGATTTTTATTAGTTTCACTTTTCTTCATGTGCCTGATTGAGGCAGTGTGCAGATGCTCCAGTTGAGCACTGTGTTTCAGAAGCACATTTTTACAATTTCAATAGTTATAAAACAAAACGCGTAAAATAATTAAAACAACTTTGTCTGTAGGTGTACCTGGGCACAGCAAAGATATTTAATAATACAGAAAGTATTAATAATGCATACAAATATACAGTGGAGACAGCAGGTGTGAGTTATTCTGGGATTATTTGTTTTTCTATGCTTTCATGTTTGGCGTTGTGTCTGCTGTTAAGGATGTGCCTCCACACTGGGTGTGTTTCCCCTCCGGCTGAGCTCCCAGCATGCCGTTCAGGTCCCGGCGAGCCACTCTGTGCCGGGTGACCTCACACTGAGTTAAGGCGGTAATGAACATCCTGCCATATGACTTCCACAAACACAGACACACAGACATCTACATCATCATCATCATCTACATCGCAGAGGCACGGAGAGATGTCACATTAGCATGGTGCTATCTCTGTGTGTGTGTGTGTGTGTGTGTGTGTGTATGTGTGTTCAGGGAGAAAAATGACTACATTGTCCCTGGATGTGTACTTCCTGTGTGTTTCTGTAATTAATCTAGGCATGCGGCGGGTGCAAACATTAGGACAGACTTTTTTTTTGTTGTTCCTTTTTTCTCAGATTAATTGGTCTTGTCAGATCTGCATCTGCACTAAATCTCCACACACTGGCCTGGCAGGGGACTCATGAATGAGGTACCAACAACACACACACACACACACACACACACACACACACACACACACACAATAAAACAGAGATTTGCTGTGCACAACATGCATTTGTCATGTTCTCTGTCAAGTTGTCAGCAGTCATGATTCTATTAAAATGCTGACGATTTGAAATGACTTTCTGACATTTTGACAAAATAAAATGTGAATCAGTGTGCGTTTCCACTACCTATTATGCAAATACATTCAAGACGTGACAAGATTACAGAATTAATTAAGGACCAGTGACTCTGATACATCACCGCATTTCCGGGTGCTTCTCTATGATGGATTTTTGGTATTTTTTTAATGATGCAGCATTCTGGTATATTATTAACCACTAAGGTAATAGAGAGTGTGACATGAAGAAATGCCCTTCAGTTTCAGTGTTTTGGGGGGCGTTTCTATTGGAGTGGAGGAATTTAACAGTGAAGTAAAAGAAGAAGAGCAGCAAGGGAAGCTTCCATCTTTATGACTTTTCCATCAAGATTAAAGATTTATTTCACAACTGACAAAACAACCTCACCTCAATGTCCATTTAGCCGCTGTTCTGGAGCTTTTTGAACATATCTCATGGTTTTCATCAGCAGATGGAGTTTGCTACTTCACTTTAAGGTGAGTTTTGTCAGCTGCCGTTTCTAAGGCCAGAAATAAACGTATTATGTTCGAAACAGGCACAGAAAGGAGAGTACAGCCACACAGACCTGTTGATGTCTCTTTCAAAAGGTGTCGAAGAGGCTGAACATCTTGGAAGGTTTGAGTTTGGGCTTTTCGTGCATCAGAAGAGCAAAAACATTAATGGACCACAAACACCACAAACTACAAACACCCCCCCCAGCTGCTGCCCTTCAGCACGAGTCACTACAGTTCCTCCCTACGACCCCCGTTCTTCCTTTCACCCCTTCCCTGCCCCACTCTTCTGATCCAAGATGTTACATCTCTAATTGGAGCTGACAGCCACATCCATTTTGCAGCCTGACGTAATGTGCCAACCTGTCACTGTACCTGTACAACTTAGTGAACACATGGAAAGCTGTAATATTACCTTATTAATTACTAGGATGGCACATCTGGGGTCTCGATCAATATGGCTGTAATTGGCACAGGAGGCAGAAATAATTGTGCGGTAATTAGATGAAATGAGGGAATTTGGAGTTACTTACCTCTTGCTGCTTCGGTATTAGAAGCTACTGACTGATTTTGTTTTGATGTTTTGGTAACTAATGATGCCTCCATGTATGCAACTGCACGATATATCTGCGACGTCGGGGAGGGACTCTCAGCTGAGATAGGTAAAGGCACTGAGATGTTTGGAAACCTGCTGGTGGAAGCAGAAGATGTGGGAGGTGAAGGATGAAGGCTGATGAAGACAAGACACAGAGACAGAGAGAGGAAGAAGGAGACATGGGTTGTGTCTGAAATCATTCACTATTCCTGTACTGCATAGCCTTTATACGTTGTTGCATGCAATATTAGACGCGTATTGATGTGTATGTGTTAAGTTTGGATTAGAACTTAGTTCCTTTCTTCAGTGTTTTTATTAATGACAGAGTTGTGTAAATAAGCCACAGCCATATTGTCCTGGACACTCAAAAGTTTATTCTATAATGAACAGTAAAATGTTCAAACAATCTTAATTCACAGTTGAAATCATTTGTATAATGTGTTCATGGTTTTCTCACAACGTTATGTTTTGGGCATCTACTTACTGTCTGTGGATGCTTATCAATGAAAACTGTAGATTAAGTATTGTTTCTTCTAATTGATTTAATCGTTACATGTAATTCATTTTTTATTTTTTTTATCTATTTTTATTTTTCGTTTTTGTTAATTATTTTAGTTAATTTTATTGTAGTTGTTGATTTGTCTCATCTCTCTTCTCACAGGTGCAGTTGTTTTCCCACAGACACATTTAGGCAAGTAGCAAAGAACCACACGTGTAACTGACCTTTAAACACCAGGGTCCTGGTGTTGTTGGCTGACCGGCATTGTTTACTGGGACCCTGATGGGACGGAGCCATCGTTAACTGAATTTGTTTCATCTGTGCTTTCCCTGTTACGACGGGTCCAAATGTCTGCTGTGATTAAGGTCCATTGCACTATGTGTCCTATAGAAAGAGACCTTACTGCTGTCATATATGCTCCGACGAAAGCTTCGCCATAAGGCTGCATTATTTTCCATATTAATTACTCTTCACAATTTCCCAGAGCCCAAGATGACCTCTTCAGGTTGCTAGATCTCCTTAACTAACAGTCCAAAACTCAAAGATACTTAATATACCATGTTATAAAACAGAAAAAACGTCAACTAATGATCTTTTTTTGGGTAAAACGGGCAAAGCACCCACCTGATACACAGCGCAGGAGACACCACACTCCTTTTTCCTCTTTCGGTGTCATGATTGTTGAAGGTAAGTTTGTGTTATGTGCACGTGGGAGACGGAGGCCACAGAGGACCTTGTGCACGTCTGCTCTTATCACAGTCTGCATCTCCCTCTGTCTGTGTCTGTCTCTCATTTTGCCAATATCTGCCCCTCCAGCTCTTTATATACCAGCCTCTACAGCAGCTCGCTCTCCTGTTTCTTTCACGTAGCTGTTCCACCTCTTCACTGCATCACTGTCTAATGGAAAGAAGGGGGGGGACAGACAAGAACTACTTTTAAATGCGTCAGTGCTGTCTGTGTCTATTCATTTTAGTGTCAAGGTTGAGGTACTTCTGCTTTGATTAATTGCCACTGCTCTGCTTAAGGGTGGCAACTAGCGCATATGCATGTAAACTGGTCTTTAGAGACCAAGGTTGGCTGATTTTGTTATGAAGACGAGGGCGAGCTTTAGGATTTGAAAGGATGAGTCAACCTTGTTCACACTTTTTTATAATCCTTTACAGCAGGTGCAGTGCACCTGTTCTCAATGTGTTGACTCCCTGACAATTGGAGAGGTTCTCTGGATAAAGTCTGTAGTGTGTACGGTCCCTTACGGTTTGGCAAAAAATACACACAAAAAAAGCACCACTGAGGTGTATTTTTGTTGTTCTGCATGATGTTAGCCACTCGATCCTATATTTGGATGAGTAAATTAGCTGCACCCTGCAGGGATTCCTGCTGTAGCTTTATCTGACATTGCAATAAAGCTGCATTTCGATAATAAAAACCTTCAGATGTGGATAGTATTAAAAGTGGAGGAATGGCTGCTGCACAAAACCAAACGATGCATGTTTTAGAGAGGAATATAACGAATATAATATACAAAAAGATGTGCATGAACTGAGCTCAACAAGATCAAAAGGGTTTCCAAGGTCATTAGAAACTTTATGAAATGCAGACCTGCCAGTGCAGACAATGCACCACACATAAGCGTTTAATTAAATGTGTTAAGTGTTACGTTATTCTCCTGTTTTAAGTGTCTTTGAACAAACTAGGGGAGAAAATGTAAATTAAATATTGAATATGTACATAGATAAGCAGACTTTTTACGACAGTTTGTGTTGTCGGCACACATGAGATGTCCACACACACACACACACACACACACACACCCACACACACACACAAACACACACACACACACACACAGACCACACATTAATAAATGCTAAAAATAAACCACAACATATGGACAGAATAGCATGACCCAAAAAATAAATCAACAGAAGAAGACAATAACATCCACTCTCACAATAGCTGGGCATTTTCAATGAGCTATGTTAAGCACAGCTTATCGCCCAATCTGCTTTCTCTATCACTCACACACACACACACACACACACACACACAAACACACACACACACACACTCTTACTTCCTCACCCAATCATGTAGGCCTGGGGCAACTTTTCATTAACGTTGTGGTATTACTTCAAACCCATTAAAACAGGCCCCTCCTAATCTAATTCCAATAATTTGTGCACTTCTCCCTCCCTTCACTGGCATCATGCTTTCCTCTATCTAACCCAATACTAAAAGAGAAGATTCATTATCTCTTGTTTGGACAGGGATTATGCTGATCGGGGCAGCTTAAGGGAGAAGATATAAAGACTCTTAATAAAATTCTTCAGCCGTTGCAGCAATGTGCCATCTAATTTAAAGCAGTCAGACCCCTTAACACTCACACACCTCCCCTCCATCCCCTCCTCCTTCTTACCTAAATCTCACCATCCCTTCTTCTCATCTCCATTTCCATCCCTCTCAAATCATCCCTATTTCCTGGTCTTTTGTCATCAAACCCTTCGTTGAAGTGTTAGTCTGGATCAGATTTATTATCATACTGACTTTCTACATGAGAGGATTTGCTCCCATATGACTGTGACCTTCCTATTTTACCACTAAAACCAATGCAAGGTGTAAAATAAATGTTTCTTTCACGTTTGCATCTCACAGATTTGGAGGTTCACAACGAAACGTCAGATTCTGTTCATATACGACATGCAGTTGATGTTGGCTGTAGAAAAGCAAAAGAAGGTAATGAAGAAAAGAACCATTTTTCTCTCTCATGTCATTACTTTAGTTCAGGAGCAGCTGGAGTGCGTTTTTATTGGTTTCCATTCCCACTTTTTTCACAACAAGGGACAGGAGCTTAAAAGGTGCCACCATTTTATGTCATACATGTCATTTTTTAATGTTAGCTGTCACTGTTTTTCATAAAGAGGTGTAGAACAAAACAGAGCAGTTTTGATTATTTTGAACTTGTCGGAAGCATTGCGCCCAGAGGATAACTGCATTGCATTTAGATGCAGCAGATTAAGTCACCACAGTCAGCGCAGATTAACCTATGGAGTGGCGCAGACAGCCACCAGACTGGCAGCTCCGCTAATGTTTCCATGGCCATCTAATACACAGGCAGGAACGAGTCTTGGGAGATGCAAAATACTTACATGAGGAGTGTGGATGAATCAGAACGGGCCTGAGGCTTCGGGGGACACACAGACTCAGTGCATCCATCCACCCTCCTCCTCTTCCTCCACCTCCTCAGTGAGTTCATGATCATAACCCCCCCCCCCCCGCGCATCGCAGTCCTTTGCAATTCAAACTCTAGTTCATTTCCTGCTGCCGTTTATGAAGGCAGTTTTTATGAAGATATCTGTCTTTTTGATGTCAGCGCCGTTTGACAATTCATTGTCAGTTGAATTGGCTGGAAGAGTGACTGCTATGTCGAAGGATATTTATTTTCTGACCCACTCTCCACTGGCCTTTGTTTATTTGTTGCTTACTTTTATGCCATTATGGTAAATGATCTGCTTCACAGTATCTGAGCGCACTTGAGTTGATACGTCTATTCTGGAATTCCTGCAAATTTGAATTTTAACGACAAGGAAAATGCAGATGTGAGGGGGAGAAAAGTTATTTGCAGAGACGGCTGAGGAGTGTGCTTAACTAGAATGGCTAGTTCAAGAGGAAATAATGCACACAGACAGACGCACACTGTAGGGTCAAATGGGGACACGGGAAACACCACACAGTCATTTGCGAGCAGCAGTCAACACACATACATATATATACACACACACACACACACACACACACACACACAGAGATCCAATCAAGATTCATTAAGTGACCAGGTTTCTGAGGTGACCAGGCAGTGAGCGTACGTCTGCTTCAGTCATCATTAATGTTCATTTACAGGCAAAACTCCTCACTCGCAAACCTGAAGAGCACTGGAGCACAATATCAAAATCTTTAAAACAAATACATAAAATATGACTTGTTCCGAAAGAGAATCAATATTGCATGTTTGTCTGGAGGAAAGCTGCTGATGCATTTGCTGTGCTGACTTTTCCAATTTCTACATCTGAGATTACCATCGCTTTCGAGTATGCTGCTCATTTTGAAAAACAGAATTTCATTCAGTCGCTGCTCTAGCTGCATGCCCCGAGGCTCTGTGAGAGAGGGAAAGTGTATTAATGAAATGAGAGACAGACAGTGTTATTTAAATCACCTCAACAGCATAACCTGAGGCCTAACACAGGCTCTCTGCTGCTTTCCAGACTTGTTTTCATACCTCAGCCAGCCAGCCAACTAAACCAAACTTAATCATATCCAAATAAACAACCAAACTGAAACACACTGAGCCAAGCACACTCAATCGAATCAGTGTATTGAGTCTTCAAATCTAAATGATTTAAATTAAACAAAATCAACCATGCTGTATACCATTAAATACTGTTCTACCACACCACACACCAAATCCAATAAAGCCAACCGGAAATGACCTAACAAAAACCAAATTACCAAATTATTTCTCAGGCATATAAATCAAAGTTTGACATTTTAGGAATAAGAAGGAGAATAAGACTTAGATGAGATAGGTTAGAGAAACAGGGAAACAGCTAGCCTGGCTCTGTCCAGAAGGTAACAAAATCTGCCTACCGGCACCTCTAACGCTCATCTTTGTACAAAAAAAACAAAAAACAAATAAATGTCTGACTGTTTATTGGCTGGTGCTGTAACCTGGTTGCCTGGCAGGCTTAACAGAGCCTAAAACCACAATGACTCGTTTTCACACTTCAGCAAATTTAAAGACAAAATATGTTGTTTTTCCATGTCCTCCAACACATAGAAGTGTTTTCTGATCTGACGCCTGATCTGACTCATCCATCCAAATCAATCCATCCACCCCACCCTCCTCTCTACACAGACTTGGTTCCTCCGTTTCTCCCGTCATGATTACTACAGCCGCTACAGGGCTTTTTCACTTGAACAGAAACAGATGTCGTTTTGGGGGACTTACTGAAACAACTGATGCTGTCGTTCTACTTGAGAGGACAAAATGCTGCAGTTTACAAAGAAGTTGCAAAGAAGCCACTACATTCTACAGTTTCTATAAAGCTTTTAACTCTCACACTTCTAAAAGCTGTAAATGATTAAAATGAAACTCCAGTCTAACATCATGTGCACACAAAATTGTGAGGGAGGAAAATCCATCAAGAAGGAACCATTTCCAAATCTATATTTTGCCATTTTTAAATATTTAATTGTTGTTAATGATCATGATGTATACTAAACTAAATTAGCATGGGATAACTCACTACATGCATGACTTGTGCCCCCATGTTTTATCACATGAGGGATTAACAACTATAATAGTATTAACTTAAAACTCTGTTATTGTAAACCCTGTTAGCTTGTGCTACAGCTGAACGAACATACTTAAACACCTTTCACAACAACTCAACTGTGGGCCTGTGTTGTTTGTGCGTTCAACAGGAAATCTCAAAGAACTCATCTGCTAAAAGCACACAGTGTGTGTATACTGGTGTGTGTCTGTGGTGCCTTCTGCATGCCAAGGCTTCAGAAGCTACCTGTTCTCCCAGAACAATTAAGCCAAGCCTCTTTACAGTATCTCCGCTCCAATTAATTTTAATATTTAAACAGCCATGCAGAGACTTCTGAACCCACTAACGCAAGATTAGAGTAAACTCAATTAAATATTGATGGCCATAAATAAACATTCTAATTTGGGGAGTCGCCATGGTGCGCAGTAAATCAAGAGAAAAAATGGTTTCAGCTGAAATGCTATGCGCATTAGCTGAGCAAATGTTGAACTGGGGGCGTCAGGAGGGGAGGTGAGAGGAAGGACAGATGATTAATGTGGAAGGACGTTGCAGGAGGCAAGTTGGAAGGAAAACAAGGGGTGATACTGCAGGTGTTTTTGACTTCATGTTTATTTGGAGATGTACACATGACTACCTTTTCTACAAAATACCAATCCGAATTAAACTCTGGCTTGGTTCAAAGCCAGAGTTTAATTACTTTTCACACGTTTTAACTGCATGTTTAAACTACAGCAAAAGAAGATGGAGATTACGTGTTTGATGTGATTTTTCACCGTGCTCTTTGTGAGTGTGCTGTGATACAACAACAGACCAGCTAATGTGTATATGATGTAGGCCTACTGCAATTATAAAGTTGGAAGGCATAGGCGCAAAACCCTTTTTAATGTTTGTAACTGAAAAGGAAGAAAATAAATGAACAGATTTTACTTTTTCAGTACTCCTCACAAAGATGGAGTGAAAATGCAACTTTTGAATTCAGTAGCAAATCAAAGACATCTTTCACCACTCTGGCAGATTGACCATGATGACTGTGCATTTCATGACAGCTTCTTACATTTGCTCCCTTATTAAAACACTCTGGTATCTAGTAAGTCTTGTTTAACACATGGGAAGAGATGAATAATAACAACCAAGGCTAAGACAAAAAAAATACAAAGTGATACCTACATCAACTCAGATTTCTTCAACAGAAAACCAACGAAGTGACACATTCACACAAAATGCAGTGAGAAATACACCAAAGCAACGGGCATCTAGCGCCAATGATGTTGCTAAAAATAAGATTGCAGCTGAGAGATTTTTTTTTCTTTGCAATTGCTTTGTGGTTCTTTTGAGCCAAGCACAGTAACACAATATACAGTAATGATGACAGTGTCTGTGGAGGGTGATGTACAGACAACCTGACCTGAACTGCTAGAGGATTTAATAGCAGAACTCCGGCCTCATATTCAAGCATCATTGACCTGCAGAGCACCACTGTGGTGAAGGTTTATCACAGAAAAGTCTTCTGTGACATTATAATATCCCCCTCCTTCATCCATCCAGCACCACTGAATCATTTTGTTTTATCTAAAAAGGCTGGAAGACCAAACTTCCCGACAGAAAACAAGTCCTTGAGAGGCTGTCCACGTGCTCGGCTCTGACTGACAGTGAATCATTCATGGAGCGCAGGAAACATGATGAGAGCTTGATTAAGGACAGGGAGAGATGGGTTCCAATGTTAAATCAGTTCAGACTGAGGGCTGATTAGACGAGAACTTTTACATTATAAAAAGCTGGAGGAGCTGAAAAATCTTCTCTCAGACAGGTTGGCGAATCCAACTTCATCTCCACTCAACTGGCAACTTTTTAAATGGTAAAGGTCATAACATGCACATATTTATACAAACTTGTAACGATGATTTCTCATCATTGCCCATATTAATGTTTTTACATTTATGCAACATGTCATCACAGCTGTGGCACCTACATGCAAATGTAGAATCAAAGGCAAACACGTGTACACACAGACAGACAGACACACACACACATTTACAGAGATTTTTCCTCTTCAAGCTCATGAATTCATAAGACAGTGTGTATGCTGAGCAGAGCAGACTAACATGACAGCCTCCTGACAGCTCCCGTACACAGGCAGCCTGCTCTGTGTTTTAGGTATACAGTATATTTTGAAACTTATTCAAGAGAGAGGGAGATGGGTGGAGGAGCAGAAACACCACATGAATAAATAGAAATCAAACATTCAGAGCCGGTGGTTTTGGCACTTTGAGCGAAGATATGGGGGAAGGTGTCAAGGGGTATGGCAACAGGGTTTGACAAGGGGGCCACGACGGGCAGCAGCCGCTGTCAGAGCACCAGGTGGTGATGCGTGAATTGGGGGGGGGGGGGGGGGGGGGGG
>JAVQJD010101318.1:0-14623 GCA_036023655.1 Nannoperca australis
TGTGTGTGTGTGTGTGTGGAGGCCCACTCAGAGTTTAGGAACAGGGTTAGCATTGTCCTGTCCCACTCCCCATGAGTTAACACAGTCCTCTCTCTCCCTCTAAACACACACGGACACACATTTCTGTGGGACAGAAATAGCGTGTGTTATGTGACTGAAGTGGTCTTCTGGAGAAAAGAGAGTGGTGAAATTTAGGGAGACGTGGGAAAATGTCGTCTTTTGGTATTTCATTGCAGCAGCCACTTCGGCGGCATGTTTAAAAATAAGCTTTTCTACTTTTCTTCGTGCAGCTCATCAGTCACCAGTCTTTATGCTAAGCTAACTGTCTCCTGGCTCCAGGTTTTTATCTATTGGACAAATATGAGGGAAAAGCAGAGAATTCAGGCATATTTTCAAAAATATCAAACAATTTCTTTACTTTAAATGATACTTCCTAATCTGCATGTACTATTTGAGACGTCTGGTGTACAAGACGGCTCCAAATACTGTTTTTTTTTTTCAGCTGAAACTGAAAACTAAGTAGCTATATACTGGCAAAGCATAATGCTTTTGAAATTTTTAATTGCTCTGGAATCTTTAAAATGCATTACTTGCATCCACTTGACTGTTTTGAAGCGTCGGGGCAAGCATCAGTGTTTTTTCTGCACGTTGTCAGGCTACAAGGATCAGATTTAATTTGAGTGAGGCACTGTGAGGGGAAAACTTTGTATCCGTTATTCCCAATTTTCCGCCCAAGCATCTTTTGTTTTCCTTCCTGGTTGCTGTGCTTGAACTTTAAGTTCTCTGCTTAACTTCATGACCCTCTCACTTCAATCTGTCTCACATGTCAACCCCACTCTGCTGCCCTCTGCCTGCTTTCACTGACAGACATCCAAAACACACACACAGACACACCTGTCATTGTCAGCTGTTTGTGTCTTTCCTTTTGCCAGGTCAGCTGTCTGCAGATGTGTAAGACAGTGAGATCAGCGGGCAGGGTGTGATAACAGTTTTGCTGACATGTAAGATGTTAGCTGGGGATTGTTGTTTTGTTCAAATGTTGCACTGTGGTGTGTGTGTGTGTGTGTGTGTGTGTGTGTGTGAGAGAGAGAGAGAGAGAGCTGAGAATGAATTACCACTGTTGGTAATAATCTCTTGTGCGTATTTGTTTTGCAGATAAATATTCTGAGTTTGACCTGAACGACCAAGGAGAGATTGGTGAGTAACTGTAGCATTAAAACACCAACTGCACCACAGATAACAACTGTGGAGCTGAGCCGCGCACCTCGCCAACACGAGGGAACAGTAATTAATACGGTGCTTGTGTTGTCCGACCAGTGTGAGCACAGCGCTTGAACAGGTTTGTGTGTCGTGTATGTAAAGTGAGACCACTGCGCACCAGTGTGAAAGCTTTCTGAGTTTTTGAGCAGATGTGAGGCGAACTGTAGTGTGGGAGTCAGACAGCAGACATGGCGCAGCACAAGCTGCTACATGTACTTGTGTTTCTTTAGCAACGTTAGCGGCGTAGCTCTAGGGAAGGCCATGGCAATTCAATTATTTGTTTGTATAGCGCCAAATCATAACCATAAATCATAAAGTTATCTCGGAGCGCTTTTCACATAGAGCCGGTCCAGACTGTACTTTATTTTCTATTAATCTGCTGATTATTTACACAATTAATCATTTAGTCTATAAAACGTCAAAACGTGAAGAATGCTCATCACATTATCAAAATAGTTTGCGATTAATGGGCTAATCGTTGCAGCTGTACTATGGTCCAGTCAGTAATATCTAAACAGCTACTGATTGGATTGCCATGACCTTTTGGTACAGATATCCATACTGCCCAGAGGATGATTTCTATCTAGTGCTTTCAACAGCAATTTGACAATATCCACAATATCCAATCTTCTACAGGTCTTTTGGTTACTTCTGAGATTTAGTGTCGCACTTTTATAAAACTCACAAGAGACGGATCTTTTAAGTCACACAGGCTAATTTTGGTCCTCGTGATGAGAATACTGAATATGTTTCAAATGTTTGGAGTGACCCTTTAAAAATGCTTCACATACATGAAATTAAGCATTTAGACAGTGTTCTAGTTTCCAACCATCCAACTCCTGTGAGAAATGCAGACTTACACTCCACATACATAAAAATGATACACATTCTCACATGGATCTGATTGTAAACTGTACCTCCTCTCAGAAATGATGGGTCTGAAGAGAATGATGGAGAAGCTGGGGGTGCCCAAGACCCACTTGGAGTTGAAGAAAATGATTGTTGAGGTGACGGGTGGCAGCAGCAACACTATCAACTACAGGGACTTTGTCAAGATGATGCTGGGCAAGCGCTCAGCTGTGCTCAAACTGTAAGTAAACCATGTGTCTTTTATAAAGAATATTAGACTTTTTTTAAATGCAGATTTAGTTGTCTATAAACCATCTGCCGTGTGTGTGTGTTCACGTGTCTGAGAGGGAGGATATGAATCATGCCTTCTGTCAGCCAATTGTTTCATTCATCAGCAGGGGGTGATGTCATTACCCACATGCGCATTAGTCGTTAATCTCCATGGCAACAAAACCCATCTATGTAGACTATCATCATAGTCTATCATAGTCAACTCGTCTTTATCCTTAGCTGGGATCATGTGCTTAGGTAACTGACGATAGGCCAATTAACCACTTACAGTCACGCAGGACTGACCGAAACACCCAAACTCAACAGAATTCGTCTTTTACAAGAGAAATAGTTTCTCTCTTTTGTTCAATGGTTCCTGGAGGTTAGGGTCAGCCAGTATAAACCTTTTTAAAGGAGCCATGGTGTATTGGCTGCTGCATGTCAGCTCTGGACCAAGCTGGCTGGACCCTTTTTTGATAGACAAATCTCATAATCCCTAAAACACCAAGCAGAGAAAATCCATAACTTTTCCTCCTTTTTTTTTGTGTATCTGGTAATCCCCCAGCCGCTATTTATAGACGTCTCATTCCCTCCCGACCTCGCTTGTCCACTTAGCAGTATGATATTAAGATATTCTATGTATTCCATGTGTCGCCAGGAGAACGGTCCATCCGTGATCCTGTTGTGTTTTCGACATAGTTGGACCCGAATTTTGATGAATGTTGTTCCCTCTTGTGAAATCTTAGCACCAATGTGCAGAATGTTGCAGAATTAACAAATAAAAAGTATAACAGGAAGGAGTTCCTTTCATTTGAGTGATCTTGTTTTGGCTAATGACATTTTGTAGGGTATGTAATATGCACAATATAAATATTCCCTCTTCTGATTTAAAATGAAACCGTGGTCTACACGCTGCTGAGGTTCTAGCGGTTACTCAGTCGTTTGTGCCTCTTTAACTCCAGTGTGCAGCCTACTGCGCCCTACTCTCTGATAACTGCAGAGGTCCTCAACGCCTCTCTTGTGTGCTGCTGTTTGGCCTCTAGAGATAGGAGAGGGGAGGGAGGAGCTGAGGGTACACAACAGCTTTAGAATTGTGTTGTTCAAAGCATTTAGCAGGTCAACAATGTATTCGGTTGCAAATAAAGGAAAATGATTGAGGTCAGGCTCCACAATTCAATAGTTTTGTGAAAGCTCTTTGAATAAAGCCACTATTAGTTTAACCAAGATTTTGAATAACCATATACAGATCTTATATTTTATACCAGCAATGGACCCTTTTCACAGCACACATATTGACTTGTCAAAGCAATAAAAGCACAGGTCAAATAAGTAACATTGATGATGGCTACATTCCATTTGGGAGAGCCAGTTCCATGGCTCTGGTATTGTGTACGCTCACACAATGACTTGGCTTACTGGGACACTTAATGGAATGGAGCAACAGCTGTGACTACAAAACAGTTGTTTTTTAGGCTTTCCACAAAACAAACTTCCACTTTCTTTCCACAAAACGTGTTAACTTTAATTTAGTTTATCACAGGTGTCCTACCTACTGGCTTAATATCACTGTGTGTGCACGCAATTTGGTATGTACCGTAGACTGTGCAGTCAACGGTATGCACACAAGAAAAAGATTTTGTCAGCCAGTCACATTATTAACCATTTGTTTCTACATAGAGCAGATTGGCCGTACGTGGCTAAAACTGCCAAAATTGTCCAGCCATTATCAATTGTTATGGAGACAGTCACAAAAATGTACAATGGAAAATGTATATTTTAAAAAACAGGACATTTGACTTGTTGAATTTGTCACTGAATATCAGTAGTAGCCTGTCACCTGACCCGACCTCATGCAGCGTCAGACAGCAGAGGGGGTTTCAGTAGTGTGAAGAAAACACGGTTGCCAGAGTTTGAGTTGCTGAGTGCCGGTTTCGTCGCTGGGATCATTGCTCCTTATGGGCTTAGTGGAGCTTTGCAGAGTTTTCCAAAAAAGGAAATTAAAGACAGGCATTCGCTCTGAATAGCTCCTGTCAGATCGCTCACTGTGTACAGCTTAAACCACTATTCCCCTCAGTCCAGTTGTGACTTCCCTTCATTCTTTTCCCTGCTCTTACTGCTCAGCAGGTTCTACCCCGCCTGTAACTGTGGCTGTCTGTATCCTCCAGGAGCTGATTATCCCTTCTCACTCACACGTCCGGCTTCAATTGTTTATTATTTTGTTGTTCTCCTCTTTTATACTCCTTTACTACCTTCTGTCTTCCTAATTTACATTTTCTTTTCTTTATGCCTCTCTCCATGGTTCTGAACCGTCAAACCAAGCCTCGTGTCTCCACCTCTGCCTGTTTTAAATTAATTAATCAATGGATTGACATAAAATGTAACAATTTTTATAATTGTGTAATTTTTAAAGCAAAAAATACCAAAAATGTCCTCGTTCCAGTTCCTCACTTGCAAAGAGCTGCTGCTACCCCAAAGAAGGTACCCAGCACAGCCTAGCAACCACCTAGCAACGCTGCACAAAATATTTAGTAACACCCCACCAAAAGCCTTATCCAACCAAATTTTGCTCAGGCAGCAGGCATAATGGATTTGAATTGAACTATTTATTTATTTATTTTGAATTTGGAGCACATTTTCCGATTCTTTCCCACTTCTCTTTTTGCCTAGCTCGTCCACTCGATAATAGTGTTGTTGGCCTCAACAATCCAGTGTGTTGGGGGTTTTTTAAACATTGCAGCTGCATTTGACATTCCATGATTCCTCTCTTTCCACAGAGTCTTGATCTTTGAGGACAAAGCCAACGGCTCTCCCTGCAAACCGGATGGACCCCCTCCGAAGCGGGACATTGCTAGCCTGCCTTAAGTGTCGATGTCAGCCTGCGGACTGCTCGTGGAGCAGAGGGACCGTCGGTGGTTGCGTGAAATCGAGTCGTTCTCTTAACATGTGGAGTGTTGTATTTGTGAGGGACCAGTGATTTGAGGATGTTTTGTGATTTGCGGTGTGTGCAAGGTGTCTGTTATTTGGAAGACTGAGCCCACAACTCACTAAAATTATGTTTGACTGTGAATATTATCATTCAACTTTTTTCCCTAATTGAAATGTAGCATTAGTAGTTGTACGTGTAATCTGCTCGATTTAATTAAGTTTTGTAGTCAAGTGTTTCATGGTTTATATTTTAAGGGAAGACTCAAAATTCTCCACAGGTCGTTTTACCATCCTTGTTCCTTTTTTTTGTCTAATTTTTTGGGATGCGTTCGTTTTAACAAATGTAAGAGTAGGATGCTTTTGGAGAAGCACAAAGGAAAAGAAGCAGTTTTTTCCAACACGTTTTTTGCACTGTCCTCAATGGTCTTGGATGGATTTCGGCAAGGCTAATCTTGGTCAGCTTCTTGCTTTAGATCAGGTGCCAGAGATTACAGGCCCAGCCCATTTCCTCTGGGCCAAAGGCGTCAGCCGTCGGAGCCGCAATGCTGATCTGGAATCAGTAACTGGGTTATCATGGCCACCTCATGGTCTGAAAAACATTTTTTGTAGTTGAGAGAAGAATGAGAGATCATGTTGACCATGGGACTTTAGTTTCAATATGTGGCTTGAAGAACAGCAAATCTGGCTTGGTTTTAGACTTTTTGGAAGGAGTGTGAGAACACACGCATAACAAATGTACATAATTTAATACACAGTACAATCATATTCTTTCCAAGTGCCTCAACATGCAGATACTGTATAGCTTAGACAGATTGAAAAAGGAGGGAGTGCACACAAGCGTTCAGTTCAAGCAGTCCTCACTAGTTCTAGAAACCGTGAAATAATGTTCTTTGTTATTTGGTGAGATAGTTTTAATGATGTGTGAATTATATTGATATGGTGTTTCCACAACATTCTGAGCAAGTGACGTTCACTTTTAAAAAAAAATGTAATTTCTTGTTTTCCTTTTCTTACCATTATTCTTTTTTCTTTCTTCTTTTTTTTTTTTTTTTACATCACAGTAAGAATTTAACATGTTTATTCAGTGACTTTGCAGTTTAGGTTAACCTATACCTGTCTATTTACAATTCATACATGTGCTATTAGTTTCTTTTTGTCTTGGATTATCCCCCCCCATATTGTTTCACCAGCCAGCCATCCCTCTCCGTTTAACTGGGTTCAATGTCCTGTGAATTCTGTGATTGGTGCCTCAGTGGTTTGTCTCTCCCGTTAAATTCACACCATTTCCTGTGAATCATAGTATTTTTAACCCACTTAACATGTTTTAAACTATTGTTACTTTGTTTTCAGTCTGATAGGTACATTACATATTTTAATGTTGTTAAGATGCACATTGTTTGCATACACCAAAGGAATTAAAAGTCTTCTTACACTGGCCTGTTAAGTTTTGTATTGTTTATTGTGGTAATGGAGATCTCTTTTAAACTCTTTGACTTTAGGTAATAAAATAACTGGTATAACTAGTTTAATAGGCCTACTAGTGGTGTGTAATCGTGGTTATATATTTTTTTATTTCACTTGTAAACACCCCTGTCTGTTCAGAACACATTTCCACTGTATTGTTTATATTTTGTCTTGTACATTGAAAGGTGACTGACCTTGGCTTACAAAGAACTCCACTGTCATAAAGACTGGCTGTCCATCGCACAGAGGGGGTATTTAATAAAGACTCCATGTGTTGGAAAAGATCACATTGCAACACATCTTTGGCTTCAGAGGTGAAACCTACACATAAAATACATTCATGATATTCATATATCATATATATATATATATGATTTCAGTTTTGCATGATCATTCAGTTCATTCAAAGGCAGAGATCAACGTGGCAATCTAGTTGAGTGAGTCGCTGTTTTTATGTTGCTTAATGCACGTGCAGCTGTATGCATAGATACTCTTGAGCAATAAAATGTTTTCAGGATAAAGAATAGCTGCTTAAACTTGTTTTATTTTTATCTTCCATTTCATTTGGGGCGAGCGGGTGCTACACACATGCTAACACGCTGATCCATGTAGGACTATAATAAGCACACTGTTATTAAAATGATCATCACTCTTGCGTGTAATAAACAGCCAGGAGCTTATGTAGTCACAGTATGTATGTATTACACAGTATTATGTAGTCTCTTATTTGGACTAAAAGAGAAAAACATCCAGCTAATGATGATGACACTGACCCCGGGGCTCGTGTCAGGACCAATTATCTCCACTTTGTTTCTTATAGTTAGCAACATCAAATTTATTTTGCACCTCGTGTTGTATTTCATCTACTTTTTTTTATATCAGGCTGGTTGAAAGAAAGTCTCCCTACACTCTGCTTTATTTTACTCAACTCAATGAGTTACTCAGTTATTGTTGCTGAGTCATGACCAGCATTTAAAAGTTGTATCATTATGCATTGATAATAAATGGTCCATGGCTGACATGGGAATGATGAGGGCAGGGCATCATCCTCTCTTGCCTAAACACTGCCATCTACTGGTCGCTCAAAGTCAGAGCATGAATGAGATATTTGATCACAAGAAAGTGACAAACTGCTCAATAAGCTACCTTAAATGCGTTCATGGAAATTGAGGAACCACATTGTTTCCATTTGTAACGCAAACACCCCAAATTTAATAATAAAGATGACATTTTAACAGAAAAGTGTGATCTCTCACATGGACTGCTTGTGATAAGAAAGCCAATAAGTTTGTGGGGTTTTATTAAGATCATTATCAGCAGGCAGCTATAATACAATAATATAACCGACCCATTTACAAAACCCCTATAGTGCATAATATAAAGCTTTTGAGAAATAATGAGAATAATACTAGTCATGGCTGAATTATTCAAATGTTCTATTGATCTCATTTTGTGTATTATGAATAGCTGTTAAGGTGGAGGTGTCCTCTTTCTTGATAAGCTGCTACAGTATCTTGAACGACTTTTTTAACCTATTTGGGTTTGAAATGTAACACCTCATTTAACCTCCTTCTTATAGTAAATGCAAAAAGATGTATGAATAAATAAACCTGTACAATAATATGTAGCAAAACCTAAACACTCAACAACCTTGTATTCGCTGCAAATTAGATCTATTAACAATTAACAAGAAGAGCTGACCTGAACCTCAATCACAAAATGTCGCTACTGAAAGGACTTTATGTGATCACATCTGGAGGTTTCGTATTGGACAATGAGATGTGGAGAAATAGAAATTAATTTATGAACATTTACTAGCCCTCATTCCTCAAATTTCAACCCGATAAAACAGAGCAGAAACAGAACCAAACACATAATATACACATCAATACTGTACTGAATAGATGTAAAGCTTCCAAAGATCTTGTGTCCTAAAATGGGGAAACTATGTATGAAACGTTTAATTAAATCAGTATCCTTTAATATCAAAGAAAGCAGATACAGAGAGCACAGCACACACACATACACAAGTGTCACTGACAAGGACTTTGGTTCTAACTGTTAATTCCTACCAGAGCTCTCTGGGGAGTCATGGTAACTGTTCACCAGGCCATTCTTTCTTTAATAATCACTCACTGACAGAGTGAAACCTGTATTTGTTCAGCCTGTACTTTGGGTTATAGTTTGGGTTTGCAAAAAATCATCATTTTTGCAGTTATTTAGGATATCCCTTAAAGTGCATTATGTTGTCTTTCTTTGTGCTTTGTGGTTTAATTTTGGATACTCTGAGGGTGTTTGGTTATCCATTTCTGTCACTGCACAGTTCTTCCCATCCTTGACAAGCTGATTGTTATTCACAACATGTCTATAAGGATTCTCAGTCTTTCAGGTCACGAGATACAGTACAAGTAGCTCTGTTCAAAGTCAAGAACCATCATTGATGCTATACAGCTGCCTTTGACTTACTGCTTCTGGAGATGTTCAGTAGTCTTGAGGAGATCCAACCCAGACCAGCACTGAGCAAAAAACAAGTCCCATCCGTAAGATCTGCAGTCGATCGCAGGAGGACGTCAGGGAGTTCACGTCTGTCTCACATGGCTGCCAGAATCTATCCCAGCAAGACAGAAAATTAGAAAATTAGACAGTTTATAACAGTTTCCTGTAGGTTGTATACAGGATTACAGGTATGTAGATCTCATATGACATGTCATTATGGGACTCTATACCAATTACTTATATATTCTATCGTAAATAATTACTTTGATTCTGTCTTTTATTTTAATGTAGTAACTTTGAATACCAGAATATGCTTAAAATCATGTTCCCATGAATGCTAAAGTGATGCAAATGTCAGCCTCTGGAAGCAGATGTCTGTCCTGACTGCTCCTAATCCTACCAAAGTGTTTGATCTTATTTGCCTTTTCAACTCTTGAATAGTTTCCTATAATAAAATAAAATAGTGCCTCATGACAAAATGCATTTCCAAATGATGGCCTTAAAAAACCCCAGAAGAATTGATTAGTATGGGTGAAGAAATTACATAACAGAATGAACACAACACAACACAACAACACAGTGAAAAGAGCTTTACTGATCAAGAGGCTAAGATTCATTTAGATTAATTGTTGTAATTTTTGGCATTCCTTTCTGCCTGAAATGTGGCTCAGCAGTCATGTTTCAACAGAGTTTGCCTGCTTCAATCCAGACAAAGAGCTTTGACTCTGCTCTGAAGTCATCTGCACTCTGTGTTAGACTGCACCTATCTATGTAAACAAAAACCGTTTGTAATTTAGAATGATCATTACAGCGAGTCATCCCACTGGACTCACCTTAAAAGTACAGGTGAAAGTAAAAGACAAGAAACGTGATCAGTGACAGCAAATGGGAGACAGATCAGTGTACCTGGCTTTAGCTGAATATCAAGTCTATAATGTGATGGATTATTCACAATCTAGGATATGAGTTATGTATCTAGGATAAAGGTCAACTACTGAGGCATCATCTTTTGCCTAGATATGTATCAGCCAACTGTATATTCAGCTATGCAATAAAATGGTTTGTTCTCTTTTGGGCCTTGTTGAGACACATGTCTGCTCTGATCCTACAGTATTAAACAGGCTTATACCAACAGATTCTTCTCAGTTTGGTTTGGTCTGGTTTGATCTGCTTGTCAGTTGTGGAAAACAGATACTGTTTGAGCTCACCATATTGAGAAGAGCTGCAAACTCAAAGTAAATAGAAGATCATGTTCTGGTTTCGACACGTGGTGATTTTATAGGGGTATAGGCACAGTGCTGTTAATAAGTAAAGTTCCTGTAAAGTTCAACATGATTCAAAATAGTCTTGTCACATTTATACAAACTGAGAAAGATATATTGTAGATTAGTACAATTTCTTTAATGTAATTTTCTGAAAAAAGTTTTAGAGCAATGTTTGCATTCACAGTAGTTTGCTGAAGTTTGCTGATTTCTGTCATATGACACCAGGTTAACAGAAAGACTCACACAAGACTGTGACTGCCAGATTCATGTCATATCAGTAACATAATGGGTTGGTCGAGAAATGTTCCTTTTTATAGTTATCCCATGGATCATCAAGGTACTGGTCATATAGCTAAGACCACTTAGGTGTACATTCAGTTTTTGGCACTTGGTAACATTTGGGCGTGGCACATATTTAAAATTGAGCCACATTCTCATGTAACTTAATGTAAATTACAGAAGCATTAAATGCTAAATGAGATGTGTAAATCCCCCTATGTAACTTCAAGGGCATTTTAGCAGTAATAGTCTAATTTCCTATGCTGTGTCTTAGACAAAGGTCATAACACAATGTTATAGCCCATATATGGTACTACACGGCTGGTACTACTGAGCTGATCTACATTTCCCATTGTGCTGTTAAGCTTTTTCTGTAAATAATTAATGTTACATTGTGTTACATTTGTTGATGTGATCATTCTGTTCTGTTGCTTCTTTGTCTTGTCTTACTTTTTTTCTTATTTATCACATGCATGTCTTGTGCCAATTTGACCTCTATTCACTCTGTGGCCTTAATTTCAAAATAACCATACACCTAATTAAACAAACAAGTATAATCCTGACAAGTTCATAATCACACCGCGATTTAGGAGTTTACTGGGAGCGTCTGAAGGCAACATACTACGTCGCCTACGCGTTTGACGAATCGCGCAAGAGCCGGGGCGCCTCCCACCCTCCGTACGGAACAGAGCAGCTAGAGTAGAGACGCACAAATCGGAGTTCAGTCCATCTCTGCCCGCAGCTAGCTAACCCCGCAGCAAGGCCACTGCGGGAAGATGGCGACGGAAAAAACGAAACATGAAGGAAGAGTTAAAATTGGACATTACATTCTCGGAGACACACTCGGAGTGGGGACATTTGGAAAGGTTAAAGGTATGTCTGACTGTCTTGACGCTTGTGCATCCTGTCAACTGAAAGATGGTGGCAGTGGGAGCTTTTAGCTTAGCTGCTAATTTAGCCTTCTATGAAAGCTAACTTGTCGCAACGCCAGGAAGGTAACACACTTGTTGTCCTGCTAGTTAGCTCAACGTGTTTGTGACAAACACGGTGATTTGGGGATGTAACGTTAGATGCGGTTGCCAGCGACAGCCACACAATGAAAGTTTTTTGACATAAGCTTCTTTTTTAGCAACTTACAGTTAAGTTAGCGTCGGTTGCGTTGTGAGCTAGCTAGAGAGCCACAAGTCGCTTGTCAAGACAGACACCGGGAAGTAAACCCCCTCGGCGTTAGCGCTAACTGGGTACATATTAACGAGAAGCGTTTTATTATCCCGATTCGGGTGGTGTCCTCATCTCTCTTTTTAAACATAAGCTTCTGCAGCTCGGCACTACATTTGGTCTCAACTCTGTCTTCCTTGTGGGTAGCATTTGCCATCCTATTGAAGAGTCAGTAATGCTTTTCATGTGTGTTGGGAGGGAGTGGGACAAACCCAGTCCACGCAAATCTACGCCCAGTGTTGTAAATCCAGAGAGCGGCGCGATTTTTACGTCAATAAATAGCTTTGCTTGTATCACCACGGATCTGTAGGATTTAAAAAAAAGTCTACTTGTATTTGCTCACATTTTCTTTTCAGATGTGCCCTATTATCTTTTGATGTGATCGCTTAAATGATAAAACATATTCTGTAGCTTATTGTTTCACCTTGCAGTACCTTTTGTCTTCTTGGAACACATGATTAAGGCCTAACATACCCAAATGAAGTGAACCAACCAGGCTCCAGATAAACAGTCAGAACAACCACTAGCTTTGTTTACAGTCAGTTAATTTCCAATGAGTCATCTCCCTGCTCTCTGTTTTGTTGTTGTTGTTGTTGTAGTGAGTAAAAGGGCCACAGTAAACTGGAAGTTTTGTTCAGTGATTGTGGTCTTCATTACTGGAGGCTTGGTTAATCGTTTACTACCAGCATAACTGGTAAATCAATAGCAGATGTTTTCTAACTCCCATGTGCAAGTGTCCTGTCTTCCCACTGTGTATTCGGATGTTTTCTTTTTTTCTGGTTTTGTTTTCTGGTAGATTGTTCTGGCATGTTTTGGGTATGTTTGCATGCTTTTCTCCTGGCTGCTGCTGTTGCATATCACTGTTGACATGATATTCTTGCAGCACCAGTTATGGTTATTTTCACTTCAACTGAAGGATTACTTCTTTGGGTTTAGATAAATGTCATATCTTTTGGCTTGGGAGCCCTCTTTAAAAGCCACTGACTAAAGCGCGCCCCTTAAGATAAGATACGATTTTTTTCAGTAGTTAGTGATAGTTCCTGGTGTTCAGTCTTGTGGTTAGAGGCACGTGGATATTTCAGTATTTTGTAGATCCACTTTTAGCTTTTACCAACATGTCATGGCATTTTGTTACTTAAAGCTGCTAAAATCCGTATTTTCATATTAACATTAGATCCAATGACTACGTGTATGTGAATTTGGTCACTCAAAGTGATGATGAGTCTACAGAGTAATATGACAGCAGTTCCCCTCATCTCAGAGTATATGGAGCATTTTAGTGTCTTTGAGCTCGTCAGTTTTTTTTTTTTTTTTTACAGCTTTTGTCCACTTCCCCCCAAGTGGACATAAAGTCAGTTAATGCTGGTTTAAAACCCAAATGTTTGTCTTTAAATACAAATCATAGCAACAGTAGTTTGCATTATTCCATAATATTTTCTTTTGTGGTATTTTTCATATTTTCTATGTCCTTGGTATTACTTACGTGCTGTCATTTTGTTTTGTCGTGCAGTGGGCCAACATGAGCTGACCAAGCACCAAGTGGCGGTGAAGATCTTAAACAGGCAGAAGATCCGCAGTTTGGACGTGGTGGGAAAGATCCGCAGGGAGATCCAGAACCTCAAGCTTTTCAGGCACCCTCACATAATTAAACTGTAAGTCCTAGATTACACCCTGCTCGCTGCTCCATAATCCCCCTGCCGCCACATTAATGCCACCCACTGAGCTATTTCCAGGCTTTAATGGTGTGTTTTAGAATACATCCATCTAGGACAATATCTGTCTGACCCAGTCTCTTCTTATTTCAATCCTCGGCTCATTCTGATTTATTGCGAGTTTTGGTTATCCCATCTGTTGACCTTTCATTTTAATGTTAAAAACTGCTTTATGACGGTATTCCATGATACCTTTACTGTGTGACCTCTTCTTGAATTTCACTAAAAGTGTTTTCACATGTATTCACAGAACACATGGGTAGTGCAGTTGTAAGAATTGTTACCTCCGATTCAAATTTGTGTTATTATCAAAGCAAACACATTATCTGTTGTTTTCAATAGTTTATGCCTCTGCTGATAACAGAGTTGATGCAGATAAGGTACACGACTGCATGATTCCGAATGAGTCATTGTTTAACGTTGCATACCTGAACCGACAGTGACACTAATCGGAGGCCAGCTAAGTACGCTGCTGTTGTTTCGTTAATGCACAGGTGCGTCGAGCAGAGACTGTAACCACTACTAGCCTGAAGTCAACACTCCCAATTGGCAACACAAAAATGCTGCGGTGGTACACTGTTGCTGAAAGAGTCGCTGATCTAAAAATATAGTTGGAAAAAATTGCGGAGGTACTTCCTGCCTGGTATGTGAATGTCCACAGGCTGCAGCAAGGGCCCAAAACCACATTTAAGGGGTCATTAAACTGAGCGCTGACCAGGAGGTGTGGCTAATTGCTTGAAATACCAGCTCCATGTCATGCATGCACAAGAATGTAAACTCTGGTGTGTGTGTGTGTGTGTGTGTGTGTGTGTGTGTGTGTGTGTGTGTGTGTGTGTGTGTGTGTGTGTGTGTGTGTGTGTGTGTGTGTGTGTGTGTGTGTGTGTG
>JAVQJD010101319.1:0-22093 GCA_036023655.1 Nannoperca australis
GTCTGTCTGCCTGTCTCTCTGCCTGCCTGTCTCTCTGCCTGCCTGCCTCTCTGCCTGCCTGTCTCTCTGCCTGCCTGCCTGTCTGTCTGTCTGTCTGTCTCTCTCTGTCTGCCTGTCTCTCTCTGTCTGCCTGTCTCTCTCTGTCTGTCTGTCTCTCTGCCTGTCTGTCTGTCTGTCTGCCTGTCTCTCTGCCTGCCTGTCTCTCTGCCTGCCTGCCTCTCTGCCTGCCTGTCTCTCTGCCTGCCTGTCTCTCTCTGTCTGCCTGTCTCTCTGCCTGCCTGCCTGTCTCTCTGCCTGCCTGTCTCTCTGCCTGCCTGTCTGTCTGTTACCAGGCCCAGACTCGGTGCGTTGCTCCACAGAGTGGTCGGAGTCGGTCTGTTCTACTTTATCTTCTCCACCGTCGAGGGGTTCCTGCGAGTCAACGCTGTGAGTGTTGACACACACACGTTTACACACACACACACACACACACACACACACACACACACACACACACACACACACTGATTGATCAGGGTGATTGATGTTACGTTGTCATTAGATTAGTGTGTGTGTGTCTCTGTAGGATCGAGGCGACGCCAGCAGCAGACTGTTATGTGACATAGTGCTGGCCTTCATCGACTCCTGTGTTGTCTGGTGGATATCCTTTAACACGTGCACACACTCACACGTGCACACGCACGCACGCACACACACACACACTTACACACACGCACAAACACACACGCACGCACACAGTGTTTCACAACAAAGACAGAATTATCTGTGAAGACTGATATTTTATCACTTTTTTATTTGTGATAAAACTCAAAGGATCAATAGTTCTGTCCTCCTCCTCTTCCTCTTCTTTCTCCTCCTCCTCTCTCTGTGTTTACTCCTCCTCCTCCTCTCTCTGTGTTTACTCCTCCTCCTCCTCCTCCTCCTCTCTCTCTGTAGGCTGAAGATGACGTGGTTCTCCTGGCTGCTGTCCCTCTGGCTGTGCTCGACGCCGCCCTCTGCTGGTGGATATCCGCTACTGCACCGTCCCCCCTTTTATCATCACCGCTCACTTTCTTTTCCCCTCTCGCTCTCACTTTGTCCACTTTCTTCTTGTTCCCCTGCTTTTGCACGTCATTAACCATTAGTTAATGTAGGTGTGGCTGTATTTAATTTGATTGATTATTGATCAGTGGGTAAATAACAGTTCCTTGACGGTGGCGTCACATCTTCGTGAGTCTGTATCAGACGATGAAGCTGCTGAGGCTGAGGAGGAACGTGGTGAAGCTCTCGCTCTACAGACACTTCACCAACACGCTCATCTTCGCCGTCATCGGTACGAACACACACACACAGTTTATTGTCATGTGCAAAGTAAACAACAGTTACACTATAAAACTCTCACTTCTCTGATCTTCCTGAACCATAATAAAATATATATATAGATATGCATTGATTTGAACAGTTTGTGGGTGATAACAGTGGTAACGACTGTGAGAGGGGATGTGTGTGTGTGTGTGTGTGTGTGTGTGTGTGTGACCAGTCTATAGTATAGTGAGGAACTAACATTTGGCTCTTCCTTACATTTACTTATAAAAACAACAAACATCAGCATTTCTGTAAAGATGCCAATAGTAAGAAATTGGTTAATATTCAACTGCAGTAGTTTGGCAAGATGTTCTAAAACCAATTAAGGTTTTTCTGTTTTATTGTGTAATAAAGGATAGTTAGGGCTACTGAAAATTACTCAAATTAAACAACCTCAGAAAGAAACATAATTTCTTGGTAGAACAGCTCACAGACATATCTGACCTGTGACAAGGTTGCACGTTTTGCATTTCTTTAACACTGTTGGGAACCATGGGTGGAAGCAGCATTTTCATGTAGTAGCTGGTCAAGGTGGTGCTAATTTATAGCAGTATTTATTGATTTTTTATTTTTATTTTGGCAGGGTAGGGGAAGTAGAACAACTATGTTCACTAGCTAGTCTGTGATTTTGACTGTCGGTTGGTCCTAGGCATGTAACAAGAGCGTTAAGCTGTGAAACCAAAACAATGAGCTGAAGGAGGCTAAAATGCTCTGCTCAGGGGAACTGCAATATTGATTACTGCAGCTTCAATGCCTTTTTATTCTGTTACTGATACTGATAGTGATAGTTTAATTTAGAGTTTTAGCTCTCATTCACATGTAGTGGAGAAAAACATATAGTATTCCCATTAGAAATGTAAAGGAGTAGAAGTAGAAAGTAGGATTTATTGCATTGTATTACAGTAGATCGTGCAGGTGTAGAGACCTAATAAAATTTTACCTCAGTGTATCTTTGTCTCTGTATGTGCTGTGTTGAGAACCTTAGAACAGTAAATTATGATTCAACTGCGACTGTGTAAATATATAAGAAGCTACAACAGACATAGTGGTCATAATTTAAGATCAACAGAGCCCGGGTGAGAATGGAGATCATACGGATTAAATGCACATGTGGGTTAGGTGTGACTTGGACTGCTTGTTAAGAGATATACCCTATTGATTGCTTTGCACTAATTTCATGTTTTTAACTGTTCAGTTTTGAAACATTGCACTAGTTAAAAGGTTATGAAATGAGTCTATTTTCTTTGGTTCCTACCATTTGTTATCATGTTTATTCAGCCATGCAACAGGCTGATAGCAAAGAGAACAGTTGCCAAGTTCCCACAATGCTATGTGCCGTCTGGGCTAGCCTATATGTTTTACTGCTTTTGTTGACACGGCAAATAAATGGCTCCTATTTCCAAGTAATCATTTCCTGTTATTTACTTTGCCTCTGTGAAAGGAGCAGACAGCATTAGATTTACCGTGACTCTTTGTTGCTTCATGTATTGGGAACACAAAGGTAAAGAGTTGAAGCTGTTAGTGTTGGACAGAAACTTGTGTCTCCAGTTGTGTCTGAACAGCTTTCAGTAGGTACAGCAAATTTTTCTTATTTGTCCCTGTGTTTTCTCTCACACTCTGCTCTTCTACGGAACATCAAGAAAATTGTTTAGTCCTTAATGGTGGCAAACCTGTCACTTAAAAGTGGGGCGCAGGCCAAGAAGCCGCATCCTTTGGAGGACACAGATGCTCTCCAAATGAGATGGGTTACGCTCAAAGAGAATGAAAGTGAGGGCAGATGCAGATGATGCAGAAAGATTTCCAGTTGACCACCTAAAAACCACCAAAGGTCAAAAAGTAGTAACCTTACAGCAAAAGTTGCAAGTGTCATGGTTTTGGGTTTGCTTCCTGTTTTATTTTGTAGTGCTGGGTCTGTGTTCCTGTCTTTGTCTTGTTTTCCTCCTTTTTTGATTACTGACACCTGTGTCTTGTTACTCACCTGTTTCTGTTCCCATCGTTTACTCGTGTCTATTTTAGTCTGGTTGTTTCCTTTGTTCATCCTCGGTTCACCGTGTTTTCTCTGCACCTCCTTATTCTGTTTTCTGCACGTTTGGTTTCTCGTAGTTCTCCGTCCTGTGTTCCTCGTGTATATCAATGCTCCCGTATCGATGTCATCTGTGTGCTTATTCCTGGACTTTGTGTTTTTTAAGTACATCATCTTCATTAAAGATACTTGTCCCTCTACCGCTGCCTTTGTCTGCATTTTGGGTCCCCACTCCCTGCATCTTGACAGCAAGAGCCTGACAAACCAGACATTTAGATACTTGGCTAGTAATGCAAACTAAGATTGTTTGGCCCAACAACAGTAGTGTCTGCTGAGTGAGGAAGCCTGTTAACCCCTATAATCTTTTTTGGGGGGTTGGGAGTGATTCACTTCTCAAGGCACTGGAGTCCGAGGTGGAGGATGCATGTCTATTGCACCTTTTGTGTTTTCTAAAAAACCCTCACACCAGCAGCCTAGGAAAAGCAGCTTTTTGATCCGATCTTGTCTCCCGATTGTCACATCCTGGCCATGCAATGCAGCCAGAGTGTTGCACAAAAATAAGTTTCACTGCAACCGAACAGGTGCAGCAGAGAGAACGGGACTCCCTGGGCTTCAGTAAAAAAATATCTCTGCACACCTGAATGTGACAGGGCTTCACAAGTAGAATAACAGTGGGGGAAAAATTCCTGCAAACTGCTGGCATATTTATTTATGAAATGTTGGTCTACACAACCCTTACTCTGTATAAATATGACACATAATATGAAAGCAGTAATTCAAGGTGCCTAGTAGTAAATTAGAAATGCTGTACAAGGTTAATCGTACATTTTGTATTCATATAAAATTGCCTATCATGTCCAGGCTCTTAACAAGAACAATTTAGTTCATGCCTGGTTGCCTTTATTTCCATCTTTTTCATCTCTCTTCTACTTCTCATCTTGTATTTATTTAGCAGTGACTGATACCCAGTGTGAAAGCAAACACCCAGGAAATGATCACATGATATTTCCTGACAAATTGTTGACGAGGAAACCATTTAACAATTCACCAGGCTGCAGTGGGTTATGGGATGCTGAGGGCTGCAAAGGCCTCCAAAGCATTTTCAGCTGCGTTCAGAGGACTTGTTGGAATGAGAATGACCTTGTAGGCTTATTATAATGGATTCAGTCTTGAAATGCAGGTTAGAGAATTTTTCATGACCCCGGCAGGAGGATCCAAACCAAGCTTGTAGGACTTTTCTGTGAAATGTTCAAAAAGTGTCACTTGAAAAAATGAGCTGCTCCGTCACCTACTGTGAAGTTAATTGGAATATACAGTTATGCAAGTTGTGTTTATTGTCTCTTAACAAATACAACCACACACAGGTGTGGGCACAGACTCGGATGAACACACATGGTTGAACACAAGTCTCTTGATACACAGCCCATTTTACAGAACAACACTGCAGAGCTCAATTTCGGTAGCTGCTGAAAAGAGCCAATTACTGCAGCATGGTTTCAACACCCAGGACCAGGTACATTTTCATGGCTCATACATTCAGATAGAAACAAGAAAAAATATGTATTATTATTTGGTCAAGTGTATAATTACCTTCAAGTTCTGCAGTGGTTTCATTAAAGACTCCCTTGATTTATTTAGCAACCTCCTATGGAAATAAATATGCTTAAATAAAACCATGATACTCAGTCAATGCAGTCTATTTTATTATTAATTGTAATATTACTGGGTCTGGTCCACCAGAATAAAGCAGGGGGAGTACATTGCAGGATGCCAGGTGTAACTAACAGTGTGATCAGATTGTTTATTATAAGAACTCAGATGCAAAATGCAGTTTGAATACGAGGTGTAAATTAGGTTCAGAGACGTGCTTTACATACAGTACATTACAATGTAAATTAGCTGACATGATCAGCCTTCCACGCTGTTGGTCAATCAAAATTTATGGTGCTTTGGGTTTGTTCTGCATAAACAATGCACTAATTGAGGCACATTTATATGCATTACTGTTGTAGGGATTCGCAAATTATTGATGTGAAGAATGCATGTGTTGCATCGTGATCAGCTGCTGTGTAGAGAGCAGTTTGTCAATATCTCTTCCAAGAATCTCACCCGCTTTTACTTCTTACTTTTGTTGTTTTTTTGTGTTGCTTGGTATTGAATTCGTATTGGTTTTCAGGAATGTAAGCCATTATCTGTGTGACCTATGCTGAATTTTAGACTGAATAGGCGGACATAAAAGATGCACTACGTAAGTATACATCCGCCGTCTAATCAATGCTCACTCAGAATACTGCACACAGTGTTCGGTCGGAGGGTCCGGTTGTAAAACTGCTGAGGGATTTCGCTCACTTTAATGTGATATTAGATATTCATGAGAAGCAGATGCATCCGATTCCACATTAAAATGGATGCCTACAAACAGGCAACTATAGGAAACAGGAATTATAGCTACTCCTGGACATTCCCAAATGGATATGACCACTGCCTGACAGGTATATCAATATATCTGACGAAGCAGACATAGTGGAACTATTTGTTGAAAGATGCCACAAATTCTCAATATCTGCCTCAGTGAGTTGATCAAATGATAATTTTTAAACCACCACTGACTCCTTTCATCTAACTGCTGCTAACTAACACAGGAATGATGGATTATATTGATCTGACGCAGGCTGCCTAATCTATTGTCCATTCCTGTAATTTGTCCAAATTTTTGTCCTCAGCTGACAATAATGTGGATGGATGTTTAATATTTAATATGCAGGAGGGAGGTAATGTAGCCGCCGGCCCCCCAGAGCCAAACCTCTTTCCTCTTCCTGTGCTGCTGCTGACTTGGCAGGATGTCCTCGGCCACTTAGTCACTCAATTACCGCTAAACAGCTATCAGGGCCCATTTCTTTCATAGGACACATATGTACATACAACACATTTTGAACTGGACCGATGGGAAGATAAAAAAACATTGGTGTACACACAAACACTTATCGTGTGCAGCCTTGCTCAACGCAACACTCCGGCAGACGCTGGCTTTAAAGCAACACATTCCTAATTCCTCCTCTCCATGACATCTGTCCACGTCACTCACCTGTTCCTCATTCTCTCATCAACTCTACTGGATTTAACCTTGCTTCACCTTCACCCGCCGCCAGATTGTTCACTCAACTTAGTTGGTAAACCTCGGCCACCTCTGGTCTCCGGCCTCCTCCCCGGCTTCAACTTTGACCTGCAGCATTTATTTTTCTTGGTTAACTTTGTTTGAGTAGTTTTATGAAATCCTTTCAGTTGTCAGCCTGCGAAGATGCTGCTGGTGCACAGACTTAACTGATCCACTGACTGTGTTCTTCACCATAGCAACGGTGGCAGAGGCTCATGGGCATCATTTAGAGCCATCCATCACAACAGACAGGAAAAAACAGGATTTTGGTTGAAATAATTAAAACTACATAAACATATGGTTAATTTATTCAGGAGAATATTTCATTTCACAAAAACTCTATTGCATTTGATTTTTCTTCTCTCTATTAACTACTGACTTTAAATTGTGTACATGCAAAACTTTCTTCTTTCTTTTGCTCTGCTTCTTTTTGTGATCCTGTTAGCCTTTACACACACACACACACACACACACACACACACACACACACACACACACAGAGAGAATACCTGTAGCCATAATCTGACTCCGATATCTGACAAGGGTCACTTTGTGATATTAGGCAATAAAAAATCCAAGGCTTCTGTGTGGAACTGCAGATCAGTGAAGCTTTGATTTTCTCACATTGCCCTCTCTCTCTCGAGTCATCTGTAGAGCCTGTAGCGTCAACTAAACCAATAAAAGGTGGCTGGAAATATCAGCGTGAGCTTTGCTCAGGGAAGAAGAAATATTGAAGACAGAGGATGAGGAGAATAACACTGGTTTGGAGCGGCAGCATTGAAGCTTAGGAGTGAAATGTCTTTGATTTTGGACCAGCTGGCATTTTCTATAGCTGTGTCGGTCTGTCTTGGGGTTGCTGGTATTTGGCGTGTGGAGGGCTTTATTTTAGGGCACTAGCAGTGAGCTAGATCTTTCACACACAAAAAACACATACACAGCCTGGCATGAAGGCATTCCATGAGAACAAACTCAAACAACAAATACTGTCTACCAGAAAGCCACTGCAAAAATTTAAGTCTACAGCCACACTAGCGACCCTGTGAGGGACAGACCAGCGGCACAGGACACTGTGTCTGAAATGTAAAGAGCAGCTTAACACCAGCTGAAATTCTAAATTTGTTTGCCCCTGCAGTGGTTTCTGACGTACAAGTGTCGTCCAGAGTGTGTTGGGTCACTGCGACGTCATTTCTGTGTGTGGTTACAAGTGCAACAATGCACACTTCTGATCACACCTAACCACGGCCATCAGTGGTGCTGGGTGTGGTGCTTTGTTCAACCTCTGGGAAAAGCACCGCATTTTTCATTAGCTCTTTCCCTCCATGGTCTCCAACGTCAAAATGGATTCCTCCTGACTTTTGATTGTTCCCTGCAGGTCCAGTCTAAGGTGATATGATTGAAGCAGCCACTTAAAAAATTATTAAATAGGCCTAGTTGTTTGTTTCACATCAGTGTAGAGCTTCCTCTTGCAGGAATAATGCACAGTTGTAGTCCGTGTATTCCATTATTTCACATTTAACAGCCCAGCATCAGGTCTTATTTTGCTGCACTTCATGCAGATCTGATGAACTGCTGTGTAGTCTTACACTAACCCCCCCCCCCAAAAAAAAGCAATGATTCTCTAACCAGGAACCCTCATCTGATGCTTTTTGTTGACCTTCCCTCTCCCTCTCTTTCTTTCTCTCTCTTCCACTGATTTCCACTTGGACATTAGTCAGCCACAGGGATGCTCTCAGTCCCTCCTCTAATCACTTACTGGACCTGCTCCAGAGCAACCGGCCTGCATGCTACCAGCCTTTTAAAATATCTGCATTGCAGGAGTGTTGAAAGAGAGAAATGGAGAGATGTGACAGAGGTGAATTAACAGTACATGTGAGGGGAAAAGGTTTTTTCCTCCCCCTTTTGCAGACTGACATTTCATTGGTGTGATTGGAGAGAGATGCAGCAGCAATGGTTAGGATACACGCCAAGAATAGAAGCTTTAGACAGTGTGTGATGGAGGCTCGAGCTTTGCCAAGCGTCGGTAAAGAGACACATGCAGCATATGCCGCATACTGTATATATATTTCTCTGTAATCTTTTGTCAAATGTCAGTTTTCCAATGTAAAATGGAATCTCTTTAATATCTCTGGATCTATGTATGCTACAAAAGAAAGAGCAGGACTCAGATTTAAACGCAGTGCCACGATTTTTTGGGCATTTAATTCACTGGATTAGACAAAAGCCAACATTTTCAGGTGGTTATTTTATCCAAAAAGTTTACATTTCCAGAAAATGTAGAAATGACACTATATCTGATACAAGTTTATATTATGATATATTATTACCAACACCATGAAAAAGATTTGATCCATATTGCCCACCTCTATTGAAGTTTATCATCTAACCAAAATTATTTCTCATTATAGAATCACCTAATATTTAAATAATGTCTATTTCAGAAATGGGTTATTAAATGTGAAATGCTACTAGTTATATAAAAGATTTTAAAAAGTGAGAAGGAGCCGAGCAAGAAGAAGGAGAAGAAAGTGAGCTGTGGGTTTCGGATCAGTGAGCAGAAAGAAGAAAAATAGATGCTTGAGTGAGCAGAAGGGGGTTAGAGCACAACAGGGCCTGACTGTGCCACACTGTGCACAGGCATGACCTGTTAACACACTGGGCCCTCTATCTGCTCTGAGTTGCTGATCCTTTATTTCTCGAGGTAGTGCACACCAGGGACAGTCCTCAGAGGACAATTCAATGTCACCAAATCTGAAAATGTCAGTGAGGACTGTGTTGTATGGATTTTCCTTAGTTCCTAAGCATGAAAAGCACACAAAACAAACTGGGATTTAATCAGTGCAGCAACAATTTCATCTCCCTGTGGTTTCTGTCATAAGCAATGTGTCAAGTAATAATTGCATGCAAATATGGCTCCAATCAGCCATATTAAAAGCTGTTACATTGTCCTCATACATGTGTACATTCTGGCAGGCATAAAGAGTCGGTGTACCATCCCAGTGAGTATTGCATGCCTTTGTGGTGTAGAGTTCTTGCCTTTGTCATTCACCCTACTATATGTTTATTTTAAACACAAAGTGTTCATTACACTGTATATTTGATCATAATAAATATAATCTAATTTGGAATCATTGAGAGCTAAACAAGGGGACACTTCCCAACAACAAAGACATTTTGTTTGGCAGCAGCACACATGAGAAATTCGAGCTCACACTCTTCCGGCCCGCATACCTCTACGGCTTTCCCCCTCTGCTTTCAGTGAATTGTGTGGAATAAGAGACATCTGGGGAGAAACCTAGCTGCAGAGGCTGTTTGTTTTGGATTCGGTTGTAGATAAGGTTGATGACAGCTCTGCTTCCAGGCATGCAACGTCATTAGGCATGAATGACAGATGAATTCAAGAAGATGAGGAGGGGAGGAGTGGGCAAAGGTTGCTGCATGGTCTTAGATGTGTTGTGAGTTTGAGGCAGGATCACAGCCTTTGTTGCATCACATCTCCTGTCTTTCCTTCCTCCCTCAAGAGGTATATTTAGTATGATTTGTGATAAAGGTTCCCTGCTAGGCTGTTTATAAAATTAAAGTTAAAAATACTGTACAGATCACCCGGACATTGTAGTTATAGAATAATGCCAGAATATGGCACAGTACACATCTTAGAGCACTTCTCCATCCCGAAACTTACTTTGTCAAAATATTCACTTTACCTTAGCAACAGTAACAGTAAGCCACAAGTGCTTCCAAATATTTACTTTTCTTTCCACCTGCACTATAAGGAGAATGTGGTCTGTTCGATAAGGACAGGATAGTTTGTGCAGAAACTAAATTTTGTTTTAAATCAATGATTAAATTAAATTAATTGATTTTACTGTTGAGTTTTGCTGTCATAAATGCTGGTCTGACTGGATCTTAAGAGTTGAAGATTGGACATATTGTCCTCATATGTTTTTTACTAACTACTTTACTAAGAGATGATGATGTGATCTTTTATCGGGAATAATTTACACAGGTGAGATTGATGTCAGATGATCTGTGGTCAAAACAATGTCAGTTCATATAGAATCAAAGATTTGGGGCAGCAGGTCCCCCTTGTCTTTTTGCAGACTGGTGTAACCTGTAGTGTAATTGCTTGGCTGCTTTGTCAACTTTGCACCGTAACGAGAAATAATGCTTTCAGCTGCAGAAATCACTTTTCCATCAGGACAACTCGGGTATAAACTAACCCATCTCTCCAAGGGCTCTTTTATGTTCAACTCCCAGGTCCTCAGCAAATTCCAAGCCAGCAGATCTTCCATTATCCTCAACACAAAGGCTCGTTGAGGTCTCAGTGAGTGAGTGAAAAGCAGCCATCAAATTAACAGACAGCTTCATCAGTTTTTTGAGAGCTCCGACTTTCTCAGAGAAATAAGGTGATTATGTTGTAGCGTTCTTGTTGTGGTGTTTACTTGAGCGTTTGTGGAGGGCGAGATTAAAAGCAGTGCAGAGTGATGGTTAGAGCTCACAGCAGATGTTGCAAGATTACTGTGCTTCCCTCTGGCCAGATCATTTCATGTGAGAGTTGCAAGAAAAAGAATACCAATACAGGCAGCTGTAGATCAGTTGGTAGATCTTGGTAGGTCGGCCATTCGTTGCAGATTTGGTGTCCTTGAGAAAAACACTAATCCCCAGATTGATCCCAATGCGTGTTTATGTGAAAAATGTAAGTCATTTTGCATAAAAAAGTCTGCCAAATGAATGTAATGTAATGTACCAGGGCGGGAATTGTTCCTTGGCTGAGCGCCAGCACTCTCAGTATGATGAGACTCCATAACAAGCATAAATCAATGCAGAGTAAACCATGTTTTCACCGGATGCTGACACACTCCCACAATGTGGAATGAGAATGGTTTTCTAAATCACCTGTGTGTAGAAAATCTGTTTGTATTCATGTCTGCTCGTAATGTTCCTCCTACCTTGCTCCACACCTTCATACCGTAGTTTGCATATATAGTATATTATATATGACATTTGTTTCAGCTTTTGAGAATTTCTGTGCATTTTTATGTGAATTGTCTTTTGCATGAGGCCGTGACTGATGGCTGTTTCTGTTCACTGTGAAGTGGATGCTGTAAATACAAGGTGAAGAACATTGTTTGTTATTAGCGATGGGGTAATTATGAAATCATAACAGTTTTGTATGAGGATTATTCTTGAAATCAATAACCATATTTTTCCCTTGCAGCTGTCTCAACAGCAGTTAATAGAATAGTCAATAGAAATGATTTTGGTAAAACGTTCTGTCAGGTTCCACTTGCATGTCCTTTACAGTTTTTCACAATTGCTAAAACTAATTTCTTGAAACCTTCCACCCTTTTTTCAAAATTGTAAACACAAACTCCAAATTTCACTACATTCACAGAACCTCTGACTCTTGTTGCAAAAACAAACAATCGCTTCAAAACTGTTCTATCCATGTTCAGAATTTAAGAACATACTAGAAGAAACAATTACGTGTTCTCTTCTCTGAATCTCCTGGTTATGGTGGCCTTAGAGAATCTACTAAGATGAGGTTGGACTCTTTGTCCTGCTTCCCTCATTGTCTAATACAGAAGTTAATGCGAAGTTAATCAGAAATGACTCTTTTTGGTCTTGGTCGTGCTCTTCTTCATCATCTTCCTCCTCCTCGTCCACCACCTGTTACACGCACATTTCCTTTGCCTCTCTGATTGGTTCCATCCATAGTGTCAACCTTCAACAACCTGTGCACTCTGAACTGGTTTATATTGGTTTCATCATCGTTAGCAACAAGTGTGATCAATGTGGTGTCGTTGGAGCGATAGAAGTGCCACACAAAAGAATAAATCTGTAAAAGAATAAGATGATAAATGTGGAAATATAAAGAGAAATAAATAAAAGAATAAACATAAATTATCCCTTTAATTTTCCTTCTTTTCACTTTGGTTTTGCTTTTCCCTTATTCTTTTTGCTTTTCCCTTTTATTTTGCTTTTTGCTTTTTCTTTTTCTCTATTTGCTTTTTCTTTTCCCTTTTGTTTTTGCTTTTGGTTTGTCCTTTAGAATAAGGCAAATATCACTCCATATTGTTGTGTGTAAGCCATGACATCTGAGCTTTCTTTGTGTTACACCTTTGCCAACAGTGGTTACCATCATTCATCAAATGTGTTCAGAGAATGGGGTTTAGTGTTTTAGCAAAACAGAATAACAGTAAAGTTATTTCAATTGATGCTGTTCTTCACAGCAACATTTCCTCACTTCATTATTTCCACTTGATATGTGTTTACTGCTACAGGACACAAAAAGGGTTGCAGGTCACTGAAGTAAGTCAGTACACGTACGCAGGACTGAACTGAAGTACAGCTTTGAGATATTTGTACTTGATTATTTCAATTTTATGTCATTGTGTAATTGTACTACATTTGAAAAAATTCCAGTGGGAAATGTTATACTTTGACTCTCCAATACAGGACTCTAATCTGAAATTGAGCATTTAACATGGTTTTACTTCACTTGAGAATATGAATACTTATTCCAACACTGTGTGTTGAATGCATGGCATGTGTATAAACCACTTACCCGCTAACCTTGTGAAAACCAAAGGCAAACTTCTCATTAAAGAAGGAAGTCTCCATTATACAGTTATATATACAGTTACACATTTTCCTTGCAAAAAAGGTGTTTTTACAGCAATGTTATTTTCCAAGTAATTTCCAAGTAATTTTGAAAAGTGTATAAAATGTCTTTATTGTCATATTAATACAATGTTTCACTTTATAGTTGAAAACTTAGTTTTTTCTTGAAAATACAACTTTATTCACATAACATTGTGACTTTTTTACTCAAAATATCTAATCTTTTAAATATTTTATCTCCCAACAGCAGCCCTATTACTCTGTTGTACCACTGGGGTCAGCTAGCACGTTAACAAGTGCAAGCTGAGCCATCACTATTACCAGAAGCCGTGACTTGTCATCCTCAAAAATCTTTTGATTTTAAGAGATGAAGACAAACATCTTAGGGATTCAAACAGATTCCCCACTGGAGTGAGCCCATTGGCCTTAGTGCATAAACATGAGCACCATGCGGCTTAGGACTAAAATGGGAGGATTTTTCTGATTCATTTCCCAGCTGCTGTGAACATGCAGGCAGGAAGTCTTTTTTGGAGGACATGTATTCATTTTGTTCTCCTTTGCCATGAATATTGAGCAGGACTTATCAGCTTCTTCGCTGTGGTAAATCCTCTGCACCTGCAGCGCCAGTCTCCAAGAGACTCTGGTGGGGCAGCGCTTTGATCCTCTGGGCCGTCAAATCAGCAACCTTGTTTTTAGTGGTGTTGTATGAATATGATGAGTGATTTACATTTACTCCATGTACCTTCTGTGTTACGATTATATTAACAGTAAATACTCACCACAGAGAGCTGTAGGTTTAAACATGTATTATAGTGAGCTGACTGTTTCTAAAAGCTTTAAGCAAGGTGTGTGTGTGTGTGTGTGTGTATGTGTGCGTGCTTATGGAGAACTCATAAACAGGTGTGTTGTGATATACGGTCATGACATTCTTCTCATCTGAGGCAGCAACTAACAGTTGTTCTCATTATCAACCTGTTGATAATGTTGTTGTTGTTTGTAGTTAATTCCTTAATCGCTTAATTTATATCATGTCAGGGAATTGTAAAACAATGCCCATCACAATTTCCCGGAGCCCAAGGTAAAATCTTGAAATGTCTTGTTTTGTCTGACCAACAGTCCAAAAATATAAAGATGTTCAATTTACAAAGATGTACAACAGAGAAAAGAACAAAGAATATTCATCATTTTCTATTGATAAATGAAGAACTCAGTTGTTGTGAAAGTGTTCCGGGAGTGTGCAGAGCTGGTGCAGAGGGGAACTTAGACCGAATAATATGATTCATGTGGGAACAACAACCAAACAAGTGCTTTGACACTAGCAAGGCTTTTTCCTTATTTAGATTATCAAAATGTATTCAGACAGCAAAGCGTTGTGTAGAAGATACAGAGAAGGTCACATTTTGATAGGTGATGCTAACTGAACAAACATGCAGTCAAAACCAAAGTCAACAAACTATTTTGAAGCATATCTGGCTCGAGGGTTCACTCCTAGTGTGAAGCAAGAGTTGTCAAAGTTTAACCTTGTGCATTTTTATCTGTGCTTAGCTCTAGAGATTCTGTTGGTCAGTTGGTCACTGAAATATCTCAACAACTATAAGTTGACTTGCCAATTTTAACAACCATTCACAATCTTAAGAAGATGAATAAAGACTTCTTAACTTTTTTCTTTCATAATTGTAATTGACACATGTCAATAAAGCCTGCTCAATTGGAAACATTGGATGAATCCTAATTTCTTTGGTGATCCACTGACTTTTTCTAGCTTCTCCTTTTTCTAGCCATAATATTTTAATTTGTCCAGGACTTACCCATCAGCCTCAGCTGCACTTAGTGTTTAGTGCTAATTAGCAAATGTTAGCATCTTTGATGGTGAACATGGTAAACAGTGTAATTTCTAAACATCAGCATGCATTGTTATTGTGAAGATATTAGCATGCTCACATGCTTAGTATTTAGCTCAAACTACCCCTGTCATACAGAGCTGCCAGCATGACTCTTTTTCATTTGCAGAAGAAAAACCATGTAAAGCTGAAATAAACCATGCAGTTCGGTTTTGATGATATTATCTCAGTGTAATTACATTAAACTTGTTGTCTTACGAATTATACCAATATTGTTCATTGCTTATAGAGAATAAATTGCACAGTGGGGTGACATTTTCCTGCTGCTATAAAGTAGGATGACAGAAAACAAATTGAGAACCAGTAGATCAATTATCCAAATTGTGCATTTTCTCTCTTTAATTACTTTCTAGTTCTACTACACCTTCTCTAATTCTAATGTCTAAGTCTAATGGAGAACAATGCAGGGTGCGTGTCTGTAATGTGAATATGTGCTTTCTCTTGTGGGCTCAGCACAGCTACAGAGTGAAGTGACCCCCCCAGCACACCACTAGCCAGCCATCACTCTCTGCCTTTTTTACACACACACACACACACACACACACACACATTTGCATGGACCAAAAATATTCAGAATGTTCTTCAGATCCAGGCCGACTCTCAGGCAGAATGGATGGCATGCGTATGAGTCATGTTTCTTGCCAAACATATAGGCCTTGCAAGTGCTGCCAGAAGCTGGGTTTGCATGTGGTATCCTGATGCACTGCACAGGGAGAACCAGTCTTGGACATGCCACGCACACACACATATATTGTGGAAACACACAAATTACAGAGACACACATTCTCACAGATGTCTGTTATGTCATGTCTTGTCACTCAAACACTCAGCCCATGTATTAGATGGCACCCTGCTTGGCAGAAGAAGAAAGGTGATAGCAGAGGGAATGTGGAGGCTGTACGTTCTATCAAACAGCAACATTAGTATGCAGAGGAGCCCAGGAGCCAAAACACAGGCGATCAAGACACTTCTATAGCTGCTTGAAAAGAGATGAGGGCCACTTAAAGGTATGATGGGATGGGACCCCAAGTGTTCTTTGGGCGTGAAATGCTTTTTAGTACATTTACATGTAATACTTTAACATTTGAGACATTTCAGTGTCCCCCACATGCAGATTAAACCAACTGGAACTGCAACAGACTCATCTTAAGACGGGTTTCTTTCTAGTGGTGTGTAAAGATAAATCAGATTTATTTATTTAGTTTTATTTCTGTGATAACGTAACAAATTAGTATCTGAGATGTTTGCCACCATCCCAATAGGATGCAGGTGAATGAAATTTCATTTGTGGTGCTCAAAGCATTGGACAAAAGAAGTTGGATATATTTCTATCCAGAAATGTCAATTTATTGTCCATAACACTACTTAGATATAAAACAGTAATAGATTACATTACTGCTGATTTTCTAACCCTGCGTGTTTAAAACCACTGAGCGATTCTTGAGGTTTATACCATATTTAACATACTAAGTTGTTGGTTGAGGCGGTCTTGACTACTCTGTATTTACAGTATGTGTTATTCTTTATCAACTTTCAGTGGAACCGTGTAGCCATGACATGATCATATAGTCTTATTTTCAGACATTCAGAGTTAGTTATTTAAAGTGTCCGTTTTTACTTTGTACGTATGAAAAGTTCTGTCTAATCTATTGCATAACAGAGGAACACTATTATTCACATTATTTTGTCATTTTGCAAATCGTCCTTATATTGATCATACTGTATATCAATATTCTTATTAATATTGTGATTTTGGTTCCAAACACCGTTGCCCAGTCCAAATGGGCATTCATTCTTCAGTGGAAAGGGGAATGCATTTTTGTCTGTTGAAGACTTAAAGTGTATTTGGTGTGAAAAGTGTGTAGCAATCCCATTTTCTATCAAACGAACAGGCCCTATGTTAACAATTTCCAGAAAGACACACTGCTGGAGAGCTCTCCACTTTCAACTGAACTGGGGTTGTAGCACAGGTTACAGAGGCAGATAGAACCAAAACTATCTTCATTCTACAAGGGGTAGTTTATTTTCATTTTGGGTGAACTGGCCCTTTAGATTGGAGTGCTAACATTACCAACGGTTGTCGTACATAGTCAGGATTGAACACTACTGCCATCACAGAACAGTAGTAAATTCAAATAGAGAGGAGACAAGCTGTTGACACTTCAGCACTCAGACAAACTGGCACAATTTGAGTTCATGTTCATGAGTTCACTTTTCACTCAAAAACACAGTCTGTATGTTACTCTGACAAACACTACGGAACCTACAGAGTGTGATTGCAGTGAGTAGCACAGTGCATCACACGATGCCAACACATATTGTTTGGTCATTTGATGTTGTGATTAAAAGCTCTGCTTCAAATAGGCTCTTGAATGGACATATTGCAGGACCACAAGAATTTAAAAGACATGCTGGAAACAGTTTTGTGAAATATTACAACATTTATTTTTGGTCTCTTGTTTTGAGATTGCAACCTTTAACTTTCTTTTTATTTACACATAAAACAGTGTCTCTAGAGTCCCAAAGTACAAATTACCTGACTGTGTCTCGACATGAGCTGCCATGCCCAGCAGTGGAGATTCAGATCATGTAGATTTCAGCACTCATTCATCAACTTTGAAAAAGAGACTTTTAGCAATAACTGCTCCCTCTGTTCTACAAATTTGTCAGTGTTTCTTCTTACTGGTGCAGGTATCTCCACATTGTTATTTTATCCAATGTTGTGCAGAGGAATTCAGATCTTCTCAGCTTAGTTATGTTGTAGTTATGTTAGTTAGTTATGTCTCTGAGACTTTCTCAGTCAAATTTCTCACCGGCATCATTTCTGGAAATAAAAAAGCCAGGCTTTTATTTTGAAGTGTGAACTGCATCTTCAGCACCCAACAATGGGTTTAGACCTTCTCCCTGCAGTCTGCCTTACTCTGTGGTAGAGCGAGGATAGAAGATGGACTAGCTATTACAGTGATTATTTGTATGCTTAGCTTCACATGACTGCATCACCAAATGGTGGGAGGAAACAATGCAGCATATACAGTATAGAAGTCACAACATAAACGGTCCTGTCAGATTCTCTTTTATCAGGTTTTGAAATCTTTGTTCCTGCTCTCATATCAAGCTGTCAGTTTTTCTCTCAGACAGGGATCTTGATTATATACAGATGTCGACTGAAATACTATCTTCAGAGCTGCATTTCTCTGTTACTTTTCAATTATGGTTCTATTGCCAGCTCTGTGTCAACATATGAATTAGGCGACTGCAGTTGCACTTTACATCAGACATCAAAGACATCTGTAGCAGACTTAAATTTCTGTATGATAACTAGAGTGCCCCCATTTTGCAGTAGAGGTGTTGAATTGTCTGCAATCAGCATTATCACACTTCTATTTAAAAATGTGTTGCTATAATAACCAGTTTGTGGTGAAACATTTTCTTATGTATGAGAGCTGCTAATTAAAAGATGCATATATGCGTAGCTTAGTGTGTTAGCATGCTAACTAGAATTGCTAATTAGCTCTAAACACAATGTAAAGCTGAGGCTGATGGGAAAGTCTTTAGTTTTGCAGGTATTTGGTCATAAACCACAGCAGTGGGCGAACTGAGATTTTGACTTACTGGTGGTGTTAGATGAAAAGTTAAGGGATCACTACAGTTATTACAATTCATCCTAAGGGAGACATGAATATCTGTACAAGATTTCATGAAAATCCTTCAGCAGTTTTTGAGATATTTCAGCCTTGGACCAAAGTCACGGACCGACCAACCAATGGACATAGACATTTTGCACACAGCAAAAACACAGTCCACCAAACATTAAAGGAATAGTTCAACTCTATTCTCTTTCTTGCCAAAGGTTAGATGAGGAGATCCTCACCAGTCTCATGTGCATTATTTAAATGGGGCCTGGGGACCGTTAGCTTACTTAGTATAAAAACTGATGAACAACAACCAGGTCCAGAGTGATTACACCCTGTTAAACCTCAGATTTGATTTTTTTAATTCCTGTTTATGATCTTTTAAAAAAGTGTGTTAATAAGTGAGCTTTAGATGGGCTGTATATTTTAAACTTTGGAAAGAGCCAGACTAGCTGTTTCTCCCTGTTTACAGTCTTTATGCTAAGCAGCTAGGCTGCTTCCCGGCTCCAGCCCCATATTTGACACACAGATATGAGTGGTATTGATCTTCTCATCTCACTCTTTGAGAAAAAGCAATAAGCATAGTTCCCAAAATGGTGAACGATTCTTTTTAATATTACTCAAGTTTAAGTTCATAACTTGTTCATATCACCCTATCATTGATTTTCTTAAATTGAATTATACATGAACACCATCTGAAATCATTCTCCGTCTAATTTCACAAGTAGACTGAATCTCAGTCTGCTTTAATGTACAGTAGTAGATACCTAATTGAAAATACAAAGTAACTGAAATGTACTTCTATGATCATCACTGCACTCTTCTCAGCACCCATGAAAACATCTTGCTTTTTATTTTTTTATTTTATTTCTAAATTATGATATTGCCAGACATTATGGAAGTCAACAGCGGTCAACTTGACCGTCATTGATGCTTCATGAAAATGTATAGAAAATCAACAGAGCTCACTCAGCTAACTTGTTTGCATGATCAAAAGGCAAGTAGCCACAATAGAAAACAATATATAAAGTATATATGCACCCATATTTATGATAAGAGCTTCATCTTTTCTCACTGCAGCTTCTGGCATCTGCTTTCTCTTTCCTCTCACTCCATGTCGATATAGTGAGAATTATTGAAAACCCATTCAACAGTTATCAACAATTATCTGCAGTAGATAATCAGGCAAACACCCCATCAGACATCCCTTCACCTACCTACAGAAACAAAGCACGCTCGTGCATTATTGCAGTGCAGTGCTGGGAACGCTGAAGAACAGGGTCAAATGCCACAAAAGAGACACCAAGTCGGGAACAATGTGTCACCTTAAAACCAGTGCACATTAATCTTTCATGTGACTTTTAACAATGTTGAGTGAGTTGGCAAACAACATTTCATCCTCTTTCCTCTGTGCTAATAATGTAAAAAAAGGTTTCCAAATATTTATCTCTATTTATTGGTTCTATACAGCGCGAGCATGCACTAAAAGTAAAACAATGCCATATATATAACATATTTATCTGCCACTCAGAGGATCTGTACAAAAAAGCAAAGCTTATTACTGTTTAAGAATATCAACTAAATGCACAGACACAGACTGCTCCGTATCAGAGCTTACAGCACTTTGAAATAAAGCATTCTTTTTGAAACGTTACACCGTAGAAGACCTTCTCTGTGTGCTTTCAGATGATCCCCAGCCACAAGTCTTTTCTTTCCTTTGTCTATGTTTATTTTCCCACAAGCCTTCCCCACTATTTAGTCTTTTCTACACATCTTTCTTTCCTTTTGTTACATTTAGACTCCTCACTCATCTTCTTCTGTATTCCCTGAGTTGCTTGCATGTGTGTGTGTGTGTTGTCTTAATTCTAAGTGGATGGCCATGTGACCCTGGTACACATGTTGACGTAGCTTACTAAATTAACACCACTGATCCTCTGTGCAAATCATCCTGTCAGTCTGAAGTAACAGGGTCGATCCACATTGGGATTGTGTAGTGTCCAGACCATAGACTGTAGAGACCAGAATATATCAAATGTAAACTTTATGTGTGTCTCTGTCTCATCGGGTGCTGAAAAGGGACATGTGACGCAGACACACACACACACACACACACACACACACTCTTACTCTGTGTTTGTGTGAAATTGAGAAAGAAGGAGGGCAAGCATAAATGGATATCCTGGCAGGAGAGAATTCCCGCAGAGTGGGGATTATTCTTTATTTTGTAGCCATTAGAGCTCAGCTACGCATTTTTTGGGACATGATGATGAACAGGCCTCCCCCATCAACCCTTACTTGTATTGTAATCTCACCATTAAAATGGCAGCGCTGAATAAACGTTTGTTCTCCCCACTGTAAATCTCTGTACAAGCCCGCCCAAGAAGGCCCAGAGAAGCAGCTCCTGTCCAACCACACTCAATCCCTTCATATGTACACATCCATACGTTGCCTGTTTTAAAAATGACAATGTTCGGTGGACGTTCCCGACATGTGACATGCTACACTTCATGGTTGACCAGCATGTTTGGCAGCGGGGTGCACGTAACTGCACTGTACAGTAGCAAACCTTTGAACACATAGATCTTTCTGCCAGATCAGTCAGATCAGACATTCAGAAGAGAGAATGTCTTAATACTCATGTCTCTATTCGACACGCTGTGTAATTACTTCTGCTGTCAGGTACAAATTGATTCTAGTGGATAACCGGCTGATAAATTAAAATTGAATGTTTTGATATTTGGTGTACATATCTCTATAATTCTATCTATAATTGTATCCACTATATATGGATTTCAGTGGAAGAAATAAAAAAATGGTTAAAAAAGTAATGTTTTTGTTTTGGTAAAGGTTCACACTTCAGGACTCTGAATCTGGGGCTGTACTCACAAAGTATCTCTTGTCACAGCTGGGAATCCTCCTAAGATTAAATTACTTTATGTTCCTGGCGAGTGTTTTCTCTTAAAATCTACAAAGCTACAAAGAGCAACTTTTACCAAGGAATAGAGAGTGCAAAGTTGACAATGTTGCTACACTGTAATAAAAATCCATGTAGTTCAACTTAAAAACTCAAGTTCAATTGCTGCCTTAAAGTCAAATCAAACTAGATTTACTAATTGTTTTACCTCAGTATTTTGAGTCTAGTTTTCCTTTCAATTGCTTGCTGTAAGTTGACATGACTGTTTATTACTTGTTGTTTCAACTTCGCAATTACTAATATGCATTCTGTTCACTTGTTTCAATTAGTGGTTTCAACTTACTTATGCAAGTTAAATTAAGTCCTGACATTACTTTTCAAGTTGAGATTATCTAAAAGTATATATTGTTAATTGTTATTGATTATAATAAGTCCCGTTCATCGTGATCTGGCTAAAAGCGCATTCGTCCGCCGCTTGATTTAGTTCGCCAACTTGCTATTTTT
>JAVQJD010101325.1:0-14642 GCA_036023655.1 Nannoperca australis
CGTTGGGTCTTTGTGTGTGTGGAAGTTGGTCTCGACCGGCTCCATGTGATTGAGTGCCCTGAGATAACTTTGTTATGATATGGCGCTATATAAATAAAATTGAATTGAATTGAAAATTGATGCTACTCTTCCAGGGCCACTTTCACATTTTTCTGCTTTTACATAAAGATGATGCTCCAGCAGGCGCTGTAGGACCCACCGAAAGTGGCGCCGATGGGTGGTCTGATCAGGAGAAAAAAATCAGAATATCATCAAGATAAACAAAGACAAACATGTTGAGGTATTCCCTCAGAATGTCATTCACAAAAGTCTGAAACACCGCCGGGGCGTTCGTCAGGCCAAAGGGCATGACAAGGTACTCGTAGTGCCCAATAGGGGTGTTAAAACCTGTCTTCCACTCATCCCCAGACCTCATACGAACCAAATGGTAGGCGTTGCATAGATCTAATTTTGTAGAAACCTGGGCTGTTTCCAACAACTCGAAAGCTGTAAAGATGAGAAGGGGGTAACGATTTTTTACCGTGATCCGGTTCAGAGGGCTGAAGTCTATACATGGCCTGAGGGAGCCATCCTTCTTGGCTACAAATAAACAAACAAAAAAAAAACAGCGGCTGCGGGGGACGATGAGGGCCGAATCAAGCTGGGTTGCAAATGAGGCCTCAATGTAAGTTTTCATGGCCTTGCTTTCAGGTTTGGAGAGAGAGTACAACCGCCCTTTAGGAATCTCGGCCCCCGGAATCAAGTCAATGGGTTGTACAGCCGATGGGGAGGCAGCAATAGCGCTTTCTGCTTGCTAAAGACCTCACCCAGATCAGGGGTGTCGGGCTTGGCCGGTTCTAACACGGTGTGGTTGATAGTAACAACCTGAGTGACTTTCCTCTTACCGATGGCGTCCTCTTTACTCGTTTCGGTGCCCAAGCGATCACCCTCCCCGATCTCCAATCGATGTGCGGGTTATGCTTGATTAGCCATGGGAGACCTAGCACTAATGGGTGACGGCTGGAGTCAAACAGAAAGAAAGTCATTAGTTCCGAATGAGCCGGGCTCATGGTCATTTGCAATGGCTCGGTACAGTGCGTAATGCGCCCGTTTAATGCACATGCGGTTAAGGGTCGGGCCAAGGCGATCTGTTTAACCTCCCACCGGGCAGCCAGCCCATAGTCTAGAAGACTCTCATCTGCCCCTGAGTCAATTAACGCCCCCTGCTCATGAATGAAGCCCTTAACCGTTACCTGTACCGTGGTCGTGGTCTGTTGAGGGTAGTCCGAGAAGAGGTGGCTCACCAACGCCCTCCTTTTCATCAAGCCCCTTCTTTTAACGAACAGGCTTCAAGCCGATGTCCGAGCTCCCCGCAATAGAAGCACCGGCCATCTCGGAGCCGACGATGACGCTCCTCCACGGTCAATCTGGCCCTACCCACTTGCATAGGGACTTCCTGGTCTTCTACCCCTAGTGCTGATGTGGGTGTGCTTGCCGCCTGTCTTTGGATTCCTCGTGGGTGGACGGGGGCATGATGATCCCAAACGTGGACCTGTGGTCTGTCTTGACGACGCTCTCGATTCTCGATTCTTCGATTCTTACCGCCAGTGAAACGACGGCGTCCAAATCCTCTGAGAGCTCCATCGGTACCAGATGGTCCTTCATGGGACCACTGAGACTGTTGAGAAAGGCATCAGTCATGGCAGGCACGTTCCAGCCACTATCCGAGGCTAGCGTGCGAAAGTCTATTGCGTAGTCCAACACGCTGCGTTGTCCTTGCTGTATGCGACCCAGGGTCCTGGCCGCTTGTGGGAGTGTTCCTCGCCCATTCAGCTGTGGCCCAAGCGGCGGCCCATCCCGTAAGGTGGGAGATCATGAAGGCTACTTTGGACTGTTCTGTGGGAAATGCTGTCAGCGTCAGCTGAAAATGCAACTCACTCTGGACTATGAATGGTCTACAGTCCCCAGTTTCTCCCGAAAACCTCTCCGGCAGGGCTAGCCGTGGCCCGCTCCTTGGTGCTGGCAACAGCTGAGGTTGAACCGGTAGTTGAGCCCCGGCTAATGGTGTCGCTTTGGGTCCTGCCGTAAGGGTCTCGAGGCGTAGTAGGACCTCCTGCAGTCGGTCCGCCATTGCCTGGACCTGGGATCCCATGTTTGTCTGGAGGCTGGCCTGTCGTTCCGTCAGCGAACAAACTCCCTGGTGGACTGCTCCAAGTTGCTCCTCGTGTTGAAGCAGCCGGGCTTCTTGTGCGCGCAAAGCGCCTGTCAGTGATTCCGCGTCTGCTGGATTCATCATGGCCAGATCATTTTGTCAGGGCCTCGGAGGCTGGTGCGGACAAAATCCAGGTGCAGACGTTTGTAACAAAAATTCACTCTTTATTTAGAGGACAGGAAAACCGATATAACAAATACAAACTGATCACTGGAGGAACAAACTCATCTCCAAAAACAAAAACGCACTGGCGTGGCAGTGGAAAAACGCTAGGTTAACTATTTCAGAAACAAAGGTCTAATTCTAACAAAGGTTAGGGTTAAAACAGGAAACAACTAAACACCGATCCCAGCACCAAACTTCAACATAAAGTACGGGACGTGACATGCTCTCCCTAAAACTGTTCCCCTTACTTACTGTTGCCACATCTGTCAAGCTTTGCATTCTCACATGGAACATTTGCGGATTAAAATTATGACAATGGCCGCTTTACAACTTAAAATCCGTAGTGATTTTTGATGCAGTCCAAGTCCTTGATTTCACACGGTAGACAAAAGCAGGCTGAAATGACAACCCTATTAATCATGGCTAGCTGGCTAACAAACTGCTTATTAGCTTGATTTGAAACAAAAACCCAGTAAAAGGGTATTACATACATGATATTGTGCTAAAAGCCTGAGGCTAAAGTTGAAAGATCAATGGAAAAAAGTCAGCTGATCCACATAGAAGACATGAAATAAAGAAATAGCATAGTTTTTTTTTTCAGCAGGACTGACCAAGTTAGCCCTAGTTTTAAACACTACACAGTGGATCCACAGTTAATCTTTAACCCTCAAAAATAATGTAGATAGCTTATAGCTTCTACATTATATAGCTTATTATTTGCAACTTGGCTTTGGACAACAATATGGTAGCATAACTACTGTAGGTACTGTAAGCTAGCCAAATATGTTACCATTTTCAGTTTACACTAGAGCAGTGATTCTAAACCAGGTGTACTTATACCCTAAGTGGTACTTCTGCAGTTACAAGCAGGTATGTGGAAAATTGTGATGCTAGGCTAATTTGAAAAAATTAAAATTATATTTTTTGTGGTTATATGGTTTTGTGGTTATATATATTATAACCACAAACATGTGGTTATAGAAATAACCACATGTTTGTGTTTATGAGAAAAATCACAATGTTACAAATGTGTAACCCTGATCTTTATAGTTATTGTCACAATAACTTACCAACTATAGTAGTCACGAGACACACCTCAGCTGTAAGTTGATTAAGACTTCTAAAAGACTCGTTGGAAAAAAGACAACAAAAAGCTGAAAGTGGTGGAAACAACCCGTTTCTGTCACTCCAAATGGCAGTAGTGCAAATGCAAACTTGATCAAAACTACAAAAAATGTCACTGAACAATACCATAAAGCCATCATTTCTATCAAAGGGGTCTGATGAAGGCTAATATAATGTAAGGGTATTGCTATTACTACTGTACCCGTGCACTCTGCTTCGGCATGTGGAGAAATCCAAAACTTGACAGACCTGCCTTGCCTTGCTACAGTTGCTAAGCTATCTAGTGAATGGTCAGTTTATGTCAATTCCATGTCAGGCTCAATTATCAACATGAAAATCTCTCTTACTGTACATGCTGCCAGATTTAAGATCAGCCTATAACTCCTTAAAAAAATCTGCTTATGATTTTGAAATACCACAGACATGCCAAACACATAATGTATTACGTATTGAGCAGCTTATTTTTGTGATTTATTCGTATGGATTTGGCCAATCACCTCTGCTCAAATCAAGCTCTAAGGAAAATGGGTGAAAGGAGACATTTGGAAGCAAAAGGTCTTACCATGGATCATGTTTTAAATTTATATCTAGTGTGTCAACAGAAAATGACCTCTCATGTATTAGAGCACTGTGCTAGAGCCTGATACTTGGAATATTGGAAATCACATCTACTGTAGAGGTAATGCTTACTGCCAGAGGCTTTAAAAACCTCTCAAATTTCCATTATTTTGCACTGTAGACTGTGCAAGAGACCATATTGTACTGAGGAGTATATCATCCTGCTTTTAGTCTATCAAAGGTTGGAAAGCATCTTGACGTGCAAAGAACAAAGCCAAAACACGTGCGGTGTGAGGTATTAAATTAAAACGTCTTCCTGTTACTTCTCTCGTAGATGTCACCTCACTACTTTGATGTATGACCATGTCTGAAGTGAATGAAGCTGCACGCTCTGTGTTATTGCAGTGTGTGCGTGAGTGTGTATAGAGTCTCATTAGGGAATTTTACCCCTGCAAAAGATTTTTCAATGAGGAAAACAAGGATGATAAAGAAAATGAAAGAAGGAGAGAAAGCAAGAGGAAATCCAGAGGAATAGAGGACTGGGGATATTGTAATTAGTTGCACCTGTTTCCTTTAACCCAGCTCCAGTTTCCCTCTACAAACGCATGCAGATTACCCATCAAAGCCCCTCGTCACAGCCTCTGCTCAATGGATCCTTTGTTGCCAGTTGTCAGGGAGGCGGCCCACAAAAGTATGTAACACAAGCAGGCCACATTGCTCTGGAACTTAACGCACATGCAAGCCTTCACCGGCCACAACAAGGATAATAGAGAGTGTTTGTAGACACAAAGTCTGCATCACTCCGGTCTGCTTGATGATGGTGGCACTTTTTTTGGGGGGGGGGCAAGACCACAATAGTTGCATCATCTGTCAACGTTCTAAAATGGGCCTGCATTAGCTGTTAGAGAAGAGGGACGAGCCTTGCCACACAGGCCTGATATCAACATTGGAAAGATGAATTTGCTTGTTTGCATGCTCACTGAGACAAATGCATACATGCAATGTACATTCAAGGGACTGTACTTCTACAAGTACTGATACTAGTATTAATAGCAATACAAAGTCTGCAACAGTTTTACTGAAACATAGGCATGATGTAGTTTGATTTAAACATATCACCAGACTCCTCTGGTGAAACTGTCTTGTTTTATAAATGAATAGTGTCACCATCTGTCCTGGTTCTCTTTGTGTCACACATCTGTGCTTTTGTAGAGAGTTTTCACACTATTTAACAGTAAATGAAACTCTTAGTAGACATATTAAATTATAAGTCTGGTGATATTCTAGATTTTCCCTATTCTCAAAATCATTAAATAAACTATTTATGTATTATGCTTTCACTAGCTCATTTTGAATTTTTAAAGTGTATGCTTCTCTGCAGTGTTATTTACTGACGATATTATAACCTTTTACTGTCTTTTGTTGGTTTTGGGGCTCCTTATTGAGCGGTTAGTTGGAATTTCTTGTTTTAAACTACTCACTGAAACTTCTCACTTGTCTCAACTACTGGGTCACTTTATTTTTGATTTAACAATACACTTACATATTCTTTACAGTATGGTGCATATAGTATTTCTATTTTTGTATTCTTTCCATACTTCATATTTTATATATCATAATTTGTTTTCTACTTCCTCTTTGCTGCTGATACACTTTATTTTTCCTTTGTAAGATTGCTAATGTGTATCTTATGTTAAACCATCAGCAGTTCATTATAGTAGTTAAAGAACTACTGATAATGATGTTGGCAGCTGCTGTACTGTAGCAACATGAATGAAGTGCAAGATCTCAGTCAAATTGTATATTGAGCTCCTGCCTGATGGCCTTCATAATCCATATTATGTATGGATTGCCCATGTTTCAATTTGTACATAATCAGGATCCAGCAGCTTTTCTATTTCCTCCATATGGTCACTACATTATTGAAAACACTTAGGGGAGTGACATGCTAGTCCCAGTGTTCCTGATCCCAGATCAGCCAGACCTCGGCGCAGCTGCTGCAGTCTATTAGCACTCAGTTGAAGAAACTGTCCTTGATTAGGTTATTATCAAGATCATTTAGCGTTTCAATAAGAGAAGTATGGGGAGGAGTGATGTGGTGGTACAGTGGTATTCTCTGTCATTGAATTGGACGCTGATAGGTTCACATGCTCACTTCATGGAACCTATCTGACAATGAACGCTGCGGTGGAGGCAGGGGGTAAAGGGGGAAAGAACGTTCTGCATTCAAGCGCTAATTAGAAAAATTAGATCTATGAAAGGCAGCAAGTGATCTAGGCCTTCAACCTACGTCTGTGTACCGCTGTAGCAGCACAAAGAGGAGGCAACAATAAGCACTGAGGAGGAGGAGGAGGGGGATAAATAATTTAATCCATTATCTACTCTGCAAAGCTCATCAGCACTGCTACACAATGGCCACGATTGAATTGCTGATTGCATTTTCTCTCCTACCCTCCAGGAGAAAATGCCCATGCACCACTATGTGCTCTCAGCCTGCCAGCACAACCAAGAGCGAGAGAAAGACAGGGAGAGAGAGAGAGGGAGGGAGAGACAGAGTAGTGTAGAGTGTCTTCCACCAAGGTCAAACTACAATACAGCAATCTAATTAAGAGTATCAGAGAGTTTCCTGTACAGGGTCAACCTCCCTGTTGTGCTCAGAGGCTCATATTGTCCATTAAATATTACATCATGTATCCCTACATGTAAATGATGGATGTGATGCTGTGATCTTCCTGTCCATATTCTTTTTTTTTTTTTGATAGATGGTATATCCATAAAAAGAGTTGTAGCACTATTGTCTTTTTGTGGTGGTTTGACCAACAGTATGTCTTCATTGATAAAGTGCTGACTTGCGATTTGCTTTTTTTAGCCATGCTAGCAACATGGCTCTTGGGTTAGTAATGTTGATCTGTTTTGAGTGAAATGTCTCGATAACTATTGGATTCATTTATATGAAATGTGTTAGCTAGATGGTCATATTCCTCTCAGGATGAATTGTAATCACTTGGTGATCTCCTGACTTTTATTCTAGCACTGTCATCAGGTCAACACTTTGGTTATTACCAAATACCTGCTAAGCTAACGACATTCCCATTAGCCTTAGTTATAGGCTGTCAAATGTTAGGATGCCAACACACTAAACTAAAATGGTGAACATGGCAAACATTATACATAGGCAGCGCTATTAAAAGGCTAGTGTCCAAAATTAGCACTGATCATTTATTTTTAAGTTTTTTGGGACAGTATACTACTGGCAAATATATTTTACCATTTTACCATATATTAATACTGATATATGGTAACCTAGGCTACCTGCTGCGTCATTTCCTTTTGATAGTGTTATTAGCGCACAATAGCTGAAGGTAGTAACCTTTTGAGCTCACTGATAAGGCACACAATAAAAAGAAGATCTTAACCCTTTGGTAGGGTTGAACGTTCTTGATAGGAATTTTACTTCTGCTGGTTCTCTTTCAATTCTAACCAACATAGACTATTCTAGCGTACAACAATACAGGCTTACACTCGCTCGCATAGCTGTGTATTTCATGCTTGTTTTGTTTCGTATCTGGTGTAATGTCTGCTATTATACTTTAAATAATTAATACCATTGTCGTGGTGGAAAAAGCAATGATCATTTTCAAATCATTATGAATGATGATTATGTCTAATGTGTTGGTAAAATAAAAAAAGTTATAAGTACTGGTTTGAGATCCCTGAGTCTACCAGCCACAGCTTGCATGCAAACATTGATTGTAATTTTCAAATGGTCACAGTTGAATAAGGTTTATTGAACTGTATTTTAGCAAGATGAGGACTTTCTAATTTTCCCCATAGCTGATGCCCTATGATATTGCCTATGATATTATATCCACTAAACATGAGCATATTAGCATACTGACATTAACATTTGGCTCAAAGCACTGATGTTCCTATCTCCATTTTGTGCTTCGCAAGTATCAGTGTTAAATTTGAGTTACAGCTAGCTAAGAATCCTGTTGTCCAAAAAAGATAAATACCCTGTTTAAAAATGTTAAAAACCCAGAGGATTGTTCAAGAACATCTATCAGTGTTCTGAAGGTATTTTCAGAATCTTTTAACCATCTGGAAAAAAAAACATATATATATGTATTTTTTTTTTCATTCAAAGATTTTTAACCCATTTCCCGAGTTGCGACTCCATTTACTATCCAAATAACCACACATCTTCGAATTTTGGGATTAGAAGTTTTCTTTTTTATTGTTCAGTGGACAGAATATTTTTTCATCCAGGTGGTTAGAAGAGTCTTTGTGGATTCCAGAAATACTTTCAGAACAGCAATACGTCTTGTTAAACAACCTTCTGGGGTTTTTAGACATTACAATGTATTTATCTTTTAGAGAAATGGATGCTTAGCTCTGTGACTTGAATGTACCACTAATACATGAGACTACAGCCCCACAGAGCTGCTAGCTGTGCATGGCTGTAGACTCTTGTTATTCTCTTTTTCACATCAAATGTCAATGTGTAACAGGCTAGAAGGCAAGAAAGCTTTAATGGATGAATCTGGCAATACTTTATGATGGTGATGGCTTCCATCGTTTTCTCCCCCCATCAACTGCAATCTATCATCTGCACCAGGCCCCAGTAAAACAGAAATATCAGGAACACTTAAAGTTTTCTTGGCCCAGTGCCTCTGACATGCTGGCTTAATTTTACCTTCCATTTCAGCGTGGCGCATTTACATAAAACACAGCGAAAAGTAGTACACATAATGGTCCCCTTTGGCCAAGCGCTTTGAGGTCCTGTCCACAGTCCCAGTGAGGGGCAGTCAAGCTGCCTCTGCTCTGCTCTGTTTGTTTTATGGAGCAGTAGTGAAACCACTTTGAGGTCAGCTAGCTGCAAAAACTGTGCTGGGTCTCCTATGGTCCGCCGAAAAGGGGTCCAAAACCAATCCAGAAGGCCATTTCTAGAAATCCAGCCAAGTTTCATTGACAAAAAGAGGTCATTTCTCTGCACATCTTCAGTAATAACAGGATCAAGTGCTCTGGATGGCCTGAAATGGAGACATTTTACTTATGCTATGGCTGCTGGCCCCGCTGATCAATTCCTCTTGCAAAGGTGGTTCTGTAGGAAGAGGTATATCATTAAAAAAGCCCCAAATGTCTCCTTTCACAACATGCAGCAATATGGGTACTCCATTTGCACAACCTGAATTAATTTGAGTGCTGTCATTATGCAAGTACAGCACAAATTGTCCAAGACCAAGTGAAACTATTTATAGCTATCACAAGGCCTGAGAGCCAAGTGTGCCTAATGGTGTGATTTGTATTGTTAATGGTAATGCACTATTAGTTTGTTCCATTTGGCATTGCACAGGTGCATTAATGGGGGCTTGGTGAACCGTTTTCAGCCCTGCTGCTCTCTGGAGGCTTTCAGAAGGACCACGGCTCCCTCTAGTGTCCGAGGGCAGAACAGGGAGACGGGAAATGGTGCCAAAACTGTACACTTCAAACAGGAGTGGCTGGAAGTCAAGGTTAGGATAGAAGCAGGTTATTTTGCTGAAACAAAAGACAAACCTTTTTTTGTTGAGTGGATAAAAATCAAGCGCGAAGACCTGTGCAGTCATTAAAAACTGCACAAAAGCAAAAAAGGCAGTAACAAACAGTTCCCGCAACAGCCAAACAACAACAAAGCAGGATAGACTTTTGAAATATTGTGTTCCTAATTAACCTTCAAGCTCATCAAGCACAATCAATATAGAGTGTAGCCTTTTTTTCTAATTGAGATGAAGTAATTATCAGACTGTATTCATCTCGTTAATGAAACAATGTTCCAATATGCCTGCAGCTAAACTGTTAATTGAGTTCTATTTTCTGAGACGGGCAGCCTCTCCTTGTGTCCATGGCCACAGAGCGTCAAATATGGGTTGGGGCCTTTGTGCTCGTCTCTGTGTAGACACAAGAACAGGCTGTGGACTGCTGGAGCGTGCTAGTTCTTCTCCCTGCAGACACTCTGCCTCCCTCCCGTCTATTCTCCCATCAGAGAGGAGGGGAGAGTTGGCAGCACAGCTGACTTCAGCAGATCACCCCGTCCTAGTCTGTTATTTCATGGTTTCAGTGGTTAAGTACTCCCTGTTGAGTAAGATATAGCGAGGCAATTATTCTGTAATTATGGAGCCAAAAGACGAGGAATGGAGTCAAGAGTGACTGGGCTCATGTAAATCACTGCAAAGAGAGCCAAAAAAGGCTGCAAAAAAACAGGCCTGACTGTCCCACATGTGGGAGTAGTCATTACCCCTATCTACTGCATGGAACAAAATCTCCTATCCTGGCAAAATCAAACTTTAAAAACCAAAAGTCGGAAAAGGCAAAAAAATATTCAGCCTCAACTGAAACATCCCCAATCAAAAAAAGTACAGTCTAATATAAACAATTAAAATTAAAGGGCTACTCTACCAATTGTAAAAATCTATGTCAATTTATTAGTCATAGAGTGCTACTCAGCCTGTGAAAACACTTCTGGAGCAACATTATTCAAGGAGTAATTTACATTTGGGATTGGAGACTACATATTTTTATAGAAAGCCTGCATTACAACATGCAGTAGCTGCTGTAATGCATACCAACTTTTTTTAGTAGTCCTGTCATAAAAAAGGAAGCAATAAACGTCACATATCGTACATAACAAATTATCCATTCATTGTTTAGTCAACTGACAGAAAATGTATTACAAATTGAATAAGAATTAAAGCAAAAACGGCAAACACTCCCTGGTTTTTGCTTTCAGTTTGATGCAATAGTAAACTGAATATCTTTGGGTTTTCTTTGGACAAAACAAGCAATTTGAAGATGTGGTTTTAGGAAACTGTGACAGGCATTTTTCCAAAATAGTTAAGTGACAGCCATCTGTGGAGATACTGTTTGGACATGAATATTAACCTCCAGGCAGGGAGGGTCTAACAAAAGATGCTATCAAGTTGAACTATGGGAAATGTAAGAACCATAAGCTTGATCATTTTTATATAGAGGTAAAATACACCCTCTTCTGGTGTCCCCCATGGGACCTTATTTTGGAAAAACAATATGTACGGTAGTCAATGGCAAGAGACAAAAACATTTTTAATCCTATTTGATTGAATTTTAAAAAAATAATTCCATAAGTCAAGAAAGTCGCAGTTTTTCGTAAAGATGGTACCATTTAGTTTTGTGTATCTCATCACCAAAGTCATCTCTCCTGATGTGTTTCATCCAGCGACTCCTGGTCCTTTTATCAGTCGGGAGGCAAAAGAACAAGCAAGGCCTGTTTCTCATGTGACTACATCCTGGGACAAAGCAGGCATGGTGGCTTCAGCAGTTTCTGGGGAGCTTGTGGAGAGAAAGACTTTTGGGTGTGTAGTCTTTCTGACTGTGACTTTCTTGACTTACAAAAGTATCTTTTAAATTGACAAACATCATATGTGATATTCATGGCACAGTTTAAATGGGATGTCTCTAGCTGTTGACTACTTTATGTATTTTTAAGAAATGAGGTCCCATGGTGGTCCACCGGAAAGGGAGGGACTTCACCGCTCTATTCAGTCTATGTGCTTGATCCAGACTAGAGACTTAAAGTCTCCCAAACTTCATGGAAATGCAATTCAAAACAGTGGTAACATTCAAACTGCCTCACCGTGTGTGATGACAAATGTTCCAAGCTACTTCCTGCTTATCACGTTCATCATAAGTAACATGACAAACACACATTAGACACAATCAACAACCCTTGTATAGAATATGGTAAGAATCAGACGAGCCACGACATCTGCAGTTGTGCGTTTATGTTTAGGTTGTTAGTGGGTGAAACAGAAGAGAAACAGGAACAGCAGTTCATAAGAATACACACACAAAAGAGAAAAAACAGGATTGTGGGATGACTGAAAAATGAATGGCAGAAAAATGTTGTAAAGGTCGTAATAAAGGCACTATCAGTTCGATCTCTGGTCCCGTCTCTTTCTGCTGGAAATGACCCTGTGACCAAGTCCAAGCTCTGGTAAACCCTGAACTCAAACATTCTATTTGCCCTGATTGGTAGACTTCTGCTCCAGTTGCGATCTCTTTACAGGCTGAAGCAGCCACCAGTTAAATCAGAGATGAACATCACTATCTCTGTGATAAAATACTAATACGATGTGTTAAATAGGTCTTAAAATTGAGAATATCTCAGTGGGGTAAATACATTTGTAGTCACGCACCAAAGGATGCAATGGTCCAATCTATGTTCTTTTGCTACCATTTGGCCCAAAAACACGTCCACTACAATATGTTCAAATACAGCTGAGATTTTTGTAACAGTTTTATCTTCTGTAACTTGTAAACAAGAATGTGTGCACCTAAAACGCAGTGAGCAAAAAATCATTAATACAACGTGGAGCTGAACGAGCTTTTCAAATCTGTCAGGGGGCAGAAAAACACTTGTTAATATGGTTTTAAACTTGTTGAACTAGGTTTTCCAGCTTTTATCTTCAAGCTCCACCTCACCTTTCAATAAAAAAGCAAACAGAAGTTCATAAATCAAAGGCTGCTTGTGTCTGGGTTTTGAGATGTATCATATTCACCAGCCATTTCACCCTGCTCAAGGCTTGAATTCTTTCTCAGCGCTCAGACTGTTTGTTCGTGTTAAGTTTTCTCAGCAGCTGCACAAGCAATAAAAAATAAAGAAATTAGACACATTCTTCGTACAAATTCCACTGTGCCGCCTGAAAGGGATTTTCTGGACTGTAACAGCATCAGAAATCTAAATCCCCCAAAAAGCATCCACCAGCATCACTTTGTGAACTCTTTTCCTTCCAGTGTAAATGACTTGAAACAGTCCCTGTGCAGCCCTCGTCACTCTTTTCTGGCTGCACTTTCAGTTCACTTTGGGGTAGATCTTTTCATAGAAGAAGCTCTGAGCCAGGACGTAAAGTTCTCCATCCTTTTCCCTGACAGCGTGAGCACGCACAAACTGAAACTGTTCCAGCGCAAACTCGTAAAACTCGTTCTCAGTTTTCCAGATGTCAGACTGCTGCAGCTTGGCTGTTGTCTCTTTGGAGGGGGGCTTCTTTTCGGTAGTCTTTCGCAGATGGGACTTCTTTCCTGGAGGAGCAGAAGGTTTAATGGGTGTCAGTCTGGACAACGCAGGGTTACTACAGATTGGGTAGCAAAAGAAAAAGTTCAGTAGTAACACATGAAGGCTTCCGTGAGCTGTTGGTACCTGTCCTGTAGAGCTCTGTGGCTCCCTTGAAGAAGCGAGGCAGCGCCGCCTCTAGGATCATAACAAAGTCCTCCAGCTCCTCAGTCACTCCAACTAGCAGGTATTCATTCATCAAGTTGTACTTGGCCTGTTCCAGGGCCCATCTACTGCCCACATTCCTGCAGACAGAAAACCATGGCAATAAATCTGAGATCAATCACATAGTGTTTCCACTGTGCGCGCCCTAATGTAAATATAAATTCAATGACTTGCTTCTGATGTTGAATTCTCCATGAGAAGTTTCAAAATGGGCTGTTGGGCTGAACTATTTGAGAAAAATATCTAATTAAAGTTTTTCAGAACTAAACTGCGATTAAGAGCTAAACTGCATTTCTTTTCAGTTTCTAGATTTATGGTCTACATTAAACAAGAGTATACAAAGCACGATCACAAACTGATCTGGATTCTTCAGTCAGAGAATAAAATAGGATAATGCAGTTGATTACTGTTGGGGGCCATTTCAAGGGTTGTTATTTTTTTCTGTTGAGTTAAAGCAGCTATAATAACAATGTGATAATGTGAAATGGGTGATGAACCAACAAAGAATTATCACTTCAATCTGCAGCTCCCCGAGGCTTCATGGAGCTTTACAGCGAGTCTCAGCTCATTGTTTTGTTTTCGTGCACGCAATTGAACTGTTTTTCACTATTACAGCGTTGTTTTCGGCCACAGCAGGCAGCTTTTTTCAGAGAAAAAGTACCAAAATCCCACTGTACACTACCTGCTGAGCACCAAACAGCACATAGACACAGAAAGGGGCTAGCTGGTGAACATAATGGAGCATTTAACAGCTAAAAAGAGAGATTTATTCCAAAAGCAGAGCTAAAAAACACTGAATACTGGCCAGCATTCACTGTACTCAGTGATATTCAAATATTATCATGACATTTATTTATAACAGCTGGATATCCGGCCATGCATTAAAGTTAGTTTCCTGTACATCTCTGAATAATGGAGATGTTCATTTAGTCTCATATTTGAAAAGACCCAACAGTCTCAACATGAGCAGCGACAGCAGCAAGAAATAACTCCAGATTAACAGCTAATTTACACTTGACAACTACCGAGCTACCTGTTAGCTACCTGTCCGTTTACATAGATAAAGACAGGCCACTCTGTTGGTCTTTATGAACAGAAAAAAGGGAGAGAGAGACGCATCAGTGGAAGTTCAACAGGCTTGATGATTCATGTAGACTTCAGATACTTGGCTCTGGTGCAGAGCTGAACGGAGTAGAGTATGGAGGGAAAACCTAAAGAAAAGTCTCTGATGCTCCAGATAGAGAGTCTGCGTTCAGAGGAAGGACTACAGTGAAAGAAGAGACTGAGGGCAGACAGGATGTGGCGTTACTGCTC